>CAHIKZ030005202.1:1617500-1705000 GCA_903632075.3 Acanthosepion pharaonis | reverse complement strand
TGTCTGTAACCAACCCTGATGGACGGCGTCCATTATTGATTGAGAAAGAGGAGAATTACTTGAACGGACAAGTGAAGATACAATGACTGTTTCGTAATCGTAAGTTTCATGATTAGATTGAGGGTTTTATTATTATTATTATTATTATTACTAGTTTACGCGTGTCAGGGGGGGGATAAGGAGGTAATTATTGCATTTGATATCATACAAAAACACAATGCAATTAGATAGTATTTACCGCTCACCTCAGACTGGGTTAAGGATGTGATACAAGGTCAGCTGTTTAACGGGGGAAATCCGAGCGTTTTCACTCGGGCCAATGGTCAAAATTTACCCCCCCCCCATTACGCGGGTTCGGGAGCAAAACTGGTCTTAGCATTTCAGGCCAAAAGACCGACCTGCGCTGGTGATTTTCTAAGAATGGTTTAGAGATGTAGCACAAGGCCGAAAGTATAGTGCCCCCAGTGAGGATCGTACTCGCTATACACTCGTAACTATTTTAGCAAGAAAAACTTGCTAACCATTACACCACATATATATATATATAAATAAAGGTACATATACAAATACCTACGTTTAGATGTGCGACTTAAGTTTTGCAGCCCGATGAGCTGGAAAACCAGCGAAACTTAAGTCGCACAACTAAAAGTAGGTATTTGTATATGTACATTTATTAATATATATCTTTGCTTTGTCTAACCACATCGAGCTCTATTACGTTTACACGCCAACACGCGCGTATACGGTTGTTTATATCTTGTCATTTGATTTAGTTAACCATATATATATATATATATATATATATGGTTAACTAAATCAAATGACAAGATATATATATATATATATATATATATATATATAAAGGGTGTTTCATTAAGTGGGATCAAAGTCAGCAGTAAATAAATCAGTGTTATTGGTGAAAATGTATTTATTTCTCTATTGGATCATGTTATTTAAGTCATGGCAATTATGTGTAAAAAAAATAATATCGCCCAAATGTCCGCCAAGGCTTCGGCGGCACACCTCTACACGATGGTCAAAATTTTTGATGACGTCTCTGCATAGTTGGCCGTCGATCTCACCAATATGCCTTATTATGTCATCCTTTAGCTGTTGAATTGTAATTGGGTTGTTGGCATAAACCTTACATTTGAGATGACCCCCAAATCTAAAGGCGTCAATTCTCACGATCGTGATTGCCAATTGACTTTGCTGTTTCGAGAGATAAGTGCGACCTGGGAACTTCTCATTCAAATTCTTTTTGAACGTCCTTTTTCGTAATAGGCTTCGAAAACTTTAACATGTTGTTTGGTTGTTAATTTTTCCATGGTTGAATTTACCAAAGATTTAACTTGTTAAATCTAAAAGAAAAAAAAAAAAATCATTAGACGCTTAAACTTAACTCACATTTAAAATCGGTGCAACTTTATTGGAACACCATTTATATATATTATTCCTCGGAGTTTCATGCACAACGCAATCTTCGGGTGCTAGTATATATATATATATATATATATATATATATATATATATATATATATATATATATATTCGACTCTCTCGTCGTATTTGACGTATGAGGGTCAAGCACGTCAGTTCCTAGGAACCGACAGCCAGACACCAGCACATATGATTTGATTATAGTGGTGAAAGCATTGTGCAGAACCAACCACACTTTTTGATGAGCCAGTATATATATATATATATATATATATATATATATATATATATAGTGTAACCCGGATATAAGAGACCCGGATATAAGAGAAACCCGGATATAAGAGAGATTTTCTCTGGTCCCAAATTAGAACCTGTGTTAATGTTTATAAAATAAACCAAACCCGGATATAAGAGACTTCTTCTCCGGTCCCGACAACTCTCTTATATCCGGGTTACACTGTATATATATATCGTGTGTGTGTTTAGTTTTATTTCTGCTATGTTCTTTTGTTACTTTTGTTTCTTTTGTTTTGTTTTTTTGTTACAAACTTTGTCAATTCAGTTTGTGGGGCATTACTGAAAATTATATCTAACCATCGCCAATTATTATTATTATTATTATGATTAATATTATGATTATTATTATTATTATGATTATTATTATTATTATTATTATTGTGATTATTATGATTATTATTATGATCATTATTATTATGATCATTATTATTATGTTTATTATTATTATGATTATTATTATTATTATGATTATGATTATTATTATTATTATTATTATGATTATTATTATGATTATTATTATTATCATTATTATTATGATTATTATTATGATTATTATTATGATTATTATTATGATCATTATTATTATGATTATTATTATTATTATGATTGTGATTATTATTATTATTATGATGATTGTGATTATCATTATTATGATTATGATTATTATTATGATCATTATTATTATTATTATGATTGTGATTATTATGATTATTATTATCATCATTATTATTATGATTATTATTATTATGATTATTATCTAGAACTATATTTTATTTTCTAATTTCTCGGATCTACTAAATCCTGTCAATAAACCTTGTTTTTATTGGCCTAAGTACAAGGTTGCGTGACAAATCATTCTAGAATGTCTGCTTATCGCCCTGTTTTTATTCGCTTCTTTCGTTTTACTTTGCTATGGGTTTTTTTTTACTGCGATCAGATCTCCTTCTAAATTATATTGACAATTATCAGTAAGCTTCTTTCCTTTTTCTTTTTTCTAGGTTTTGTTTCTAATAGCACGTATGAATGCAAGTCCTTGTTAACGCCGACACTCGCGATACCAGCTGCTTGTTATACTATGTAAGCAAAGGAAGAAGGTATGATACACTGTTCTTTTTTTTTTTTTTTTTTTTTTGGCAGTTAGTCCCTCACACACATGCATCTCCGGCAGAGGTAGAATATACTCCGTCAAGCCCAATTTACTAGAAATTACACGTCCATGTCGCTTTAATAAAATATCATGCATATTTTATGCTTGCATTCTCCACACATCGGCTCCCTATACAGCTCTAGAAAATACCTGACTCAGCCTGCCATGCTCTCCACGAAATGAAAGTGTATGGAAGTGTAAATGAAAGTGTGAAAAATCTACGTAGGATATGCGAAATGAAAGTTTATGGAAACGTAAATTAAGTGTAAAATATCTACGTAAGGTATGCGAAATAAAAGTGTATGAAAGTGTAATTGAAAGCATGAAAAACTTACGTAAGACATGCGAAATGTAAGTGCAAATAAAAGTGTATAATATCTACGTAAGGTATGCGAAATAAAAGTGTATGAAAGTGTAATTGAAAGCATGAAAAACTTACGTAAGATATGCGAAATGTAAGTGCAAATAAAAGTGTAAAATATCTACGTAAGGTATGCGAAATAAAAGTGTATGAAAGTGTAATTGAAAGCATGAAAAACTTACGTAAGATATGCAAAATGTAAGTGTATGAAAGTGTAAATGAAAGTGTAAAGAATCTACTTCATGCCCAATTTACTAGAAATTTGAAGTACATATTTCATTAATAAAATATACATATACGATGCTTTCATTTTCTACACTTCAGCTCATGATGCAGCTGCCTTTTGGGAGAGTCAGATCATACCAAGAATGGCGTATGCTGCTATATCCAGGTTAGAGCTGCTCTATCCCCTCTGGCTTACGATCACCAAAGTTAAGCAACCTTGAACCAGGACAGCACCTAGATGAGTGACCATTTGGAAATACTAGGTGTTTTAAGATGGATGTGCTGGTGCCATGGTTTACGGCTAAATCACGTTGAAACACCGCTTCCGGTACGATCAGCAAAGTTAAGCAACCAACTTTTTCTCTATCTATGCCAACTTTTCTCTCTCTCCCTACCTCCCTCCTTCCCTTTCTATCTCTCTATACAAACATCTCTCTCTCTCTCTATTTCTCTATCTCTATCTATCTATGCCAACTTTTCTCTCTCTCCCTACCTCCCTCCTTCCCTATCTATCTCTCTATACAAACATCTCTCTCTCTCTCTCTCTCTCTCTCTCTATTTCTCTATCTCTATCTATCTATGCCAACTTTTCTCTCTCTCCCTACCTCCCTCCTTCCCTGTCTATCTCTCTACAAACATCTCTCTCTCTCTCTATTTCTCTCTATCTCTGTCTATCTATGCCAACTTTCTCTCTCTCCCTACCTCACTCCTTCCCTATCTATCTCTATACAAACATCTCTCTCTCTCTCTATTTCTCTATCTCTCTAGGAGGAGGAGAGATATATATATATATATATATATATATATATATATATATATATATATATATATATTTAAACATCTGCCAACTTTTCTCTCTCTCCCTACCTCCCTCCTCGAACGATTTCATTTTCAAGTCTTTTTTCACAACCTCTTTGAACTGTCATAGCTGAAATTCCTCTCTCATGTGCTAAATGTCTTATGGAACTTTTCTAATTGATCTTTCTAAAGTGAAATGATGATCCCTCTTCCTGTTGTGACCTCCTGATCCAGTTTTTCTCTCTACTCTTCCCTCTTTTATAAAACTTATTCACCATTCTCTTGATGGTTCTTGAATACCAAAGTATGAATGTTAGCACCATTACTGAAGGCCTGAATGATATTTTTTTTCTCTCACCATTGCTCATTTGGGAAGAAAGTGGGGCTGACACGAAACGACTTTAACCTGTTCTATGTCTATAATTTACAGGAATGTTTTATTTTCCAAACACGGTCAGCATATTCCAAACACGGTCAGCATATTTCAAACACGGTCAACATATTCTGACTGCTTTCATATTCGATATTATTGAGTACTGGCTTTTTTTTTTTGCTTGCATTATTTTTATCCTTTTTTTACATGCAGATGATACTATTATATTTTTAAAAAATATTATCAGCTGTACTAAGGGTTTTTCAGTAATTCTTACAACAAATGGTGTCAAGATGGCCAAACGTCTTAGGTGAAAACCTGAAAAAAAGAAATCCAATTTATTTAGTGTTTTTTTTTTTGTTTTTGTTTTTAAACATTTTGTGGGGTGGAAAATTGTCGCATGCTGTTACACGATTTGGACAATTTCACGATTTGAACAATTTTACGATTTGGACAATTTCACGATTTGGACAATTTTGCTGTTACACTCGATATATGTGGGTGAATTTGACCGACAAGGAAAACATTTTAAGTCTTTCATTATATTTTTCTGTTGTACTATTCCTCGGTATTATTGTCCCAGGGGTTTTTGGCTAATCCTTTATTTTTTGAACTATCATCTTTATATCCCAACATAGGATCACTAATACAAGAGGTTATAGATTATTAAACAGGAATATTGTAACAGCGAGACGTTGAAAAATGGCTGAATAAGTTGAGATACACGCTTCGGGCGATAATCACTACAAACAGGTTTCTTCGTTCGATTGATTGATTCTTTGTTTTTTACGGCTTATCGACCCTTTGTGGTTTATTTAAAGACTAACCCCGTCCTGGGTATGACTATAAACTACATCCGGCAGCAAGGCCTCTGGTCGTAAGATTTTGAGGAGTATGGAACCACCTCTTAATTGCTGTTGTTCCCAGGTCCACCCTGACTCGGGGTGGCAACACCTGTTAGGGTCGTAATAGTTAACCCGTAAACTGGGGCCAAAATACTATAAAGTATAAAAAGAGATTTTTATCGTAAAAATAAGAGAAATACATTTTCATAGTTAAAAATAAACAGCAATACAGTTTTTGTTAAAAAAAAAAGAAGAATTTTAAAAATTTACCAGAAATACATTTTTGAAAAAATATTACCGGGAATATATTTTTGAAAAAAAAATTACTAGCAATACATTTTTATAAAAAAAAATATTACCAGCAATACATTTTAAAAAATGTTACCAGTAATACATTTTTCAAAAAAAACATTACCAGCAATACATTAAAAAAAATATCAACAATACATTTTTAAAAAAATATTACCAGCAATACATTTTTTGTCAAAAAAAATATGAGCAATACGTTTTTGAAATAAATAAATAAATATTACAAGCAATACATTTTTTAAAAAAATATTACTAGTAATACATTTTTGGAAAAAGATATATTACCAGCAATACATTTTTGAAAAAAAAATATTACCAGCAATATATTTTTTTAAGAAAAAATATTACCAGCAATACATTTAAAAAAACATACCAGCAATACATAAAAAATATATAAAAATACTTATTACCAGCAATACATCTTTGGAAAAAAATTACCAGCAATATATTTTTGAAAAAATAAATAAATATATTTTTGTAAAGAAAATTATTAATGCTCCCAAGAAAATTAAATTTCGGTACTAAATGACCCATAAGGAGTTGATATGCCGTTAAACAAACAAATTAATTAATTAAAGCCTAAGTTGCATTGTAAGAACAAATTTTTTGCAAGTGAATACTGCATTAGCAATTATTTTGAAGATAATGACTTGTCCAGGGCAAGATGGATTTATGCCTTTCCCAAGGGTATTTGCGCCTAAGTAAATTTAACAGACCCGACTGAAATGTATAAATAAAAAAAGAAAAGAAAAGAATAAATAATAAATAAAATTAGACAGATCGATAGTTGGAAAATTTCATAGAATATACAAGAATGTACGAAAATATCCTACAACTGAAGTACATAAATTTTTTTTATTATGTGTTTTTTTTTGTTTTTTTTTAATATGAAACTCCATAAATAGGAAACTTGTCAGAGGCGATGATTGAGTGTTCGCAGGTCAGCCTCACAAGGAAATCAACTATTAAAGAGCGTCCTTCGTCTCTTGTCGAGAAAGGAGACTCAAATCAAAAGGTCGGCGATCATTTTATTTCCAGGTGAACGCTTCAAGTCAGTCGCTTTCGACAGGAAGAGGAAAACTTCTGTGCTGAGGTCACCCTCCTTGCTAACAGCTTGTTAAATCATGTATATCCCCGATGGCCACAAAGATAATTACCAGGCACGCGAACAACGATGTTTAAAACCATAAAATCCCAAAACCTCTTGCTCCACAGGTGGAGTCCTTCCACAGGCCCCTCAGTAGGGAACTTGTCAGGACACTGGTCAACTAATCGGACGATTTCATTACTTTTTTTACAAGGTGACAAGTGGTCACTTAATGGAATATGGGGAAGCCCTCGCCACGTGGTCAGTCTTATGGCACGCGGCTGATTAACCGTGTGTGAGTTAGTGGCTCAAAAACGTGTCTAGCGTTTGCTTAAGTACCCCCCTTTTTTTTTTGTTTTTTAGTGCCAAATTTCGGTAAATTTGTGTGGATACAATAGGCATGATTGTTCAGGACAGAAAGAGCGTGACGATACGCAAGAAAACATACCAGATGGACACAAATAAGGGACGGGCACATATTGTCACTTCCTTTTCCAGTTCACTAATCCCATTCTCCTATCTGGAATACACAAAACACACGTAACTATATCTTTTGCTTTTCACCAAGCTGTTCGTATTAATCTATATCATTATCCAAAAACGTAAATACTCGAGGGCTGATTAAGAATTTTTAAAATCGAGCAAAAAAAAAAAAAAACCCATAATTATTTCGATAATAAACAGATCGCCCTTATCTATAAACTCAAAACAAATCGAGATTATTTTCCTTTATACTTCCATGAAAAATAGTTTGAACGACTGAAATCGAATGTGAAAATAACGCAGATGATCTACAAATAATCACAGGTACCTTGAAAGATTCACTAAAAAAAATGAGCATACAATGGTGGAGTAATATATACAGGAATCGGAGAGCCGAGTTCGAATTACAGTCGAGCCGCTGGACCCTCATACGTCGAATACGACGGGAGAATTTTCTCTATCTATGTACAATAATGGATCATATGCAATATAAGCGAACAATCCAACGACAAGAATTGAAAATAAATACAATGTATCTAAATACAAAGAATAATGGAATCTGAGAGCCGAGTTCGAATTCCAGTCGAATCCATTACTTTCACTTACGTGCTAATGTCCTTGGGAAATATGTGAATCCTCTTCTTCTCCCTCCAGCTATGGATAAATAGCAGGATAGACTGGGTTCTATAGCCTTGGATGGCAACTGGTCTACCGCAGAAAGAAATGGCAACCTACTGCGGGAAAAAAATCTGCCTCGTCAGTCATGTATCGAAAGAAATATGATCCCCTAAGCGTGTATTACGCATGGCACATAACTGAATCGGAGAGCCGAGTTCGAATTCTAGTCGAATCCATTACATTCACTTACATGCTAATGTCCTTGGGAAAGGTATAAATCTTCCTTTTCTCCCCCCTCGAGCTATGGATAAATAGCAGGATAGACCGGGTTCTATAGCCCTGGATGGTAACTGGTACGTAGAAAGAAATGGCAACCTACTGCGGGAAAAATTCTGCCTCGTCAGTCATCTATCGAAAGAAACATGATCGCCTAAGCGTGTATCACTCATGTCACATAACTGACTAACATGATGAATAAATGCCCTAAACTTAATAAAAACAGTTTTATCGTCAAAATCTTTACGTTAGGATTAAGAGGAAAAGACCAAAGTAATTTTTTATTATTAAACTGTATTTTAAAATGTTCAAAATTTTGTTTTTTTCTTGCGTTAACGGGGGCCGATAAATTAGTATGAGAAATATTAACGTGTTTTTGTGATGAAAACTCATTAATTTGAAATTCTTGCAAAAATCAGATAATTGTCGGATTTTAATGAAACTTTCAGGACAAATGAAAGAAAATTATTTCAGAAAGAAGGAGCATATATATATATATATATATATATATATATATATATATATATATATATATATATATATATATATGTATTATTGACATTTGGAAAAAACGTTCATGAAAACAGGTTTTCGGATAAGACGTTTAGCCATCTTGACACCATTTGTCGTAAGAATCACTGAAAAACCCTTTGAGTTTTTCAGCTTGAAAGAGAACAGGTTAAAATCGTTTT
Organism: Acanthosepion pharaonis; assembly: GCA_903632075.3. Taxonomy (NCBI): domain Eukaryota; kingdom Metazoa; phylum Mollusca; class Cephalopoda; order Sepiida; family Sepiidae; genus Acanthosepion; species Acanthosepion pharaonis. The sequence goes on along the minus strand of CAHIKZ030005202.1, from coordinate 1,696,049 downwards.
GTGTCAGCCCCACTTTCTTTAAAAAAAATGGGAGCAGTAGTGAGGAAAACTGGATTATTGACATTTGAAAAAACGTTCATGAAAAATATATTGGGTTTGTTTATCTTATCTGAAAATCTGATGAATATTTTACAAGAATAGTTTTCATTTTAAAATTTTTTAATAATAATTTATGTTTTAAATCACTTAGCGTTTAGGTGATAATGTTATGGACATTTTTACAAATTTCAATAACTTATAACTCTGTTGGGATTACATACCCAAATTTATTACACACACACACACACACACACACACACACACACATATATATATATATATATATATATATATATATATATATATATATATACTGGGTGAAATCAGCAAAATTTTCTAAATCGTGTAACATCAAATTTGTTTAGTTGTTAGATTAAGCTCTAAACCATTGTATCTTAGAAATGATTAAAGATATCTTACTGGAATTCTCCCAGTTTTTTTTTTTTACACTATTCGACTCTAATTTGAACGATAAGAATGACAAATGAAAGTAAATTATCTAAGAAATGTTTCTTTCTGAGAAAATCTTGGTAAAAATATTTTTTGGCACCCACTTATCTAATTTTATTGAATTTCTTTTTGTAGAGATTAATGTTTATATTACTTATAAGCACAAGTCCTTGGAGATTTTAAATTATTAAATTCTTTTGTTAAACAAGACCCCCAGTTACGGAAAATCTGAACGGAACCGTACATTGATAGATGCAATACAAATATTTAATTAGAATAGCTTTTAATTGTTTGTATGAAAATGACACATTATGGACAATAGTGTCTTAAGAAAAAAAATTCGATGAATGCAAGTATAGCTTTCATTTTTAAATTTTTTTAATAATAATTTATAATGTTTTAAATCATTTAAAACTCCGTGTTAATTTGTAGCGTTTAGGGGATAATGTTATTATGCAAAAACTATATTTACTTATCATAAATGGAAAAGCTTATTTCATTTCAGAGAACCTCTTTTTAAAAAATAATTCTTATTGCCGGTGTATAAACGTTCCCGTCTTTATAAATACGGTAACCCATACACAGTATTATCAGAAAATAAGAGCTGGACGACACTTCGCAGATATCTCTCCCGAGTAAGACAACCGATAGAGGAGAACATGATTAAAGACTGTAGGTATGCTATCCTGTGCAGCTGCGGAAAGAAATATAAAGGAGAGACAGGCCGCCCCCTTAAGGTAAGGCTTCAAGAACACCAGAAAGCTGTAACACGAGGGGAAGTGGAAAAATCAGGCATGGCTGACCATATATGGAGAGAAATGGGAGATCACTGCCGTGTGTGGGATCAGGTTGAGATCATAGACAAAGAACACCATTGGAGATTTCGTAAACTTAAGGAATCGGCACATATGCTAGGCCACAAAAAATCTCCTGAGCCGACCAAGCATAGAAATGAATACAATATAAGAACCAGTAATAAGGAGTGCCAGAGAAAAGCGATAATAACAATAAAAATTGCAATATGAGCTCTGGTAAAATCATGTAATGATAACAGCAAAAATTGAAATATCAGCAATGGTAAAAATGGTTGCTGAAGACATTAGGTTTATAATACCCAGAAATTCATACACAGACACATGGCACAGTGGATAAAGGCGTTAGTTAGATTCAGTGACAGGACCCAAAGAGTGCGAGTTCAATATCTGGTTAAGAACTTCGTGAGGGGAATTAACAGGAGATAACTGATAACTGACATCCATTAAACATGGCACGTGGAACGAGAACAGTCTACCCCAGTGAGCGAAATAAAGGGTTCAGTTCGACATTCCAACCATCTGAAGAAGGCCGAAGCGTACAACGGCCGAAACGTTGTAATAAATATGGCGATAGAGATGAGGACAATAGTCCGAATAATATAAATAGTGTACATAATACCTCATCTCAGAAATATAGACAGATACTGAAAGGCCGAAACGTTGTATTAAATATGGCGACAATGATGAGGACAATAGTCCGAATAATATAAATAGTGTACATAATACCTCATCTCAGAAATATAGACAGATACTGAAAGGCCGAAACGTTGTATTAAATATGGCGACACAGATGAGGACAATAGTCCGAATAATGTAAATAATGTACATAATGCCCCATCTCAGAAATATAGACAGATACTGAAAGGCCGAAACGTTGTAATAAATATGGCGACAAAGATGAGGACAATAATCCGAATAATGTAAATAGTGTAGAAAATAAGAGCATTTATAATTTATTGTTAATTTTCTAGGATTTCATCAACAATTGTCTTCTTAAGTAAGACTATAAAACTAAAGTACCTAAAGTTCAGTAAAATATTAGATTACATAAATATTTTCGAAAAGATTTAAGATTACTCGGTAACTAAATAATATAAAAGGCGTTTACGTTGTATTCGTCAAGTAATTTTTATAGTTATGTGCCCCTTAAAAATGCAAAACATTAAGCTATCGATAAATCTGTCAACACCTCATTAGAATATACGCCTCCGCGTTAGAAATGTTTTTCAGATATATTTTTAAACTAAAAGTAATATTTGTTTTAATTCGCATTAATCAAAATTTAAATCAGTTGATTTTCTTCATATAATCAGAAAAGTATATTTTATTTTTGAAAGACTTTTAAATAAAGGAAATTAAGCTGTGTTGAGAGATTTGTCAATATGGTCGATTTTACCAATTTAAAAAAATCATTTCAATAAATTTAAATTCGATTTGAAATACTGCAAAGTATTTTGATTATTGGAAATATTGAATCTAATCGATTAGCTTGGAAGTAAAACTGAAATAAAAGCTTTAAGAATTTTTTTCAGTTTTAAAATTCATTTTAAACCTTAGGTATCTTTTTTTTTGGAGGGGGGGGAGGTACCTAAAAACCTTTACTGAAAATCCAAACGCAAAAACAGTGTCATAAACTCACCTCACAACAAAACAAAAAACTTCTTAAGAGCCATATGACATTGTGTTGAGGGTAGATATTTATATATGTAAATAATATAGGTATGTATTAAATAGGCCTGCATTCACAGAATCTTGATAAAATCCAAAGACTCTGGAATTTCGTAGCTTCAGAATCAATTAGACTGCAACGTATCTTTGAACATCTTCAAAAAACAATTAAAATACAAGGACCTTGAAATCGAAATCTCAAAAATGTGGCGTATGAGGACATCAGTAATTCCAGTTGTAGTTGGAGCCCTCGGATTGATTGGAAAAGATTCCAATAAACTCTTGGAGGAATCCCTGATAGCCCATGCCTTAAAGAAATACAAAAGAATTGTACTCACAAGTACAGTCCACAACTTACGAAGGGTTTTATCTATGTAAAATATGCGTGATTTTCTTTTTTTGAAAACTGCTCAGTGGAAAATGTCATGATGCCATTTCTGACCTTAGATCTCTGGTCGGGACCCGGAAAGGAATGAGTATACTCCAGAAATCAAATGAAATAAAACAACAATAATAATAAATAATTCTTCCAATATTTTTCAACGGTTAAGCGAAGAGCGCGATTTAAGAAAAGATAAAGAAAAAAAAACAGAGTTTGACAATGTTAAACAATGTTTCAACAGAATGTCTGTTTTTTTAAGTTATATTTAAACAATTTTTTCAAGTATAAAAATATATAAATCTACAAAAAAATATACGACTTTGTCCAAACGTTGCTTGTCGTGTAAAGAAAAAAATCCGGCTGTACTGGTAATGAACGCATCAAAAGGAATGAAACTGCATTCAGAGACTCTTGATAAAAATCCAAAGACTCTGGAATTTTGTAGGTTTAGAGAAAACTGTAAAAGCGTTTATAGGGAATTGGAATTGAGACTAAGATTGTAACCTCCTGAAAGCTGTAATCTTTTACTCTGCGAGAACCTGAGATTTACTTGACAAACTTGCTTGCTGTGAAATGTTTTAAAAATGTTATAGTAAGAAACCGAAAAATTGCGACAAAAGCCAAGAAAAGAATGCTGAATGTAATGTCAGTCCTCCGATATGGCAGTGAATGCTCGATAATTTCCTCACATCTGAAGAGGAGACTTGAAGCAACAGAAACGTAGTCCTAGGGAAGACTACAAAGAATACCATGGATGGAGCAATTGAACAATAAGGAAGTTTTAAGGTAGATGAAGACAAAAAGACACTTTTACTCCAGAAAAAAAAACTTGGAATTTCTGTGACATATAATGAGGAAAGATAGTTTGGAGAATTTGACACCCACGGGAGATATTGAAGGCAAGACGGGCAGAGGAATAACACTACACAAGGAAGGGTAGTATTGAGACAAATATTGTTTATAGCTACAACGGATAGGAAGCTGTGGAGTCATGATTACCCACGTCCTCTAAGAACACGGCATATAAAATGAATACAGAAGAGCGTAAATTATTTACATTATTCAGACTATTGTCCTCATCTTTGTCACCATATTTATTACAACGTTTCGGCCGTTGTACGCTTTGGCCTTCTTCAGGTGGTTGGAATGTTGAACTGAACCCTTTATTTCGCTCACTAGGGTAGATTGTTCTAGTTAATGGATGCTAGTTATCTCCTGTTAATTTTCCATCTGAAAGTTCTCCACTGCCTTAACTGGGTATTGAACTCACACTCTTTGTGTCCTGTCAATGGATTTAACCAACGCCTTTATCCACTGTGCCATGGGTCCTTGTATGGATTTCTGGGTATTATAAACCTAATGTCTTCAGCAACCATTTTTACCATTGCTGATATTTCAATTTTTGCTGTTATCATTTTATGTTTTTTACCAGTGCTCATGTTGCAACTTTGTGGGATCAGGTTGAGATCATAGACAAGAAACACCATTGGAAAATTCGTAAACTTAAGGAATCAGCACATATTCTAGGCCACAAAAATCTCCTGAGCCGACCAAGCATAGAAATAAATACATTATGGGAACCAGTAATAAGGAGTGTCAGAGAAAAGTTGCAATATGAGCTCTTGTAAAAAATATGATATGATAACAGCAAAAATTGCAATATGAGCACTGGTAAAAATGATTGCTTGAAACGTTAGATTTATAATACCCTGAAAATTCCTATAAAGGTCTCCTCAAGGACATATGGCACAGTGGATAAAGGCGTTACTTAGATCCAGTGACAGGACCCAAAGAGTGTGAGTTCAATACCCGGTTAAGGCAGTGGAGAACTTTCAGAGGGGAATTAACAGGAGATATCTGACATCCATTGAACGTGAAACTAGTGGGCGAATCAGTTCGACATTCCAACCACCTGAAGAAGGCCGAAACGTTGTAATAAATACGGCGACAAAGATGAGGACAATAGTCCGAATAATGTACATAATACCTCATCTCAGAAATATAGACAGATAGAAAAGTTGCTTTATGCAAGTTTTTTTTTTCCTTAACCACAAAGAAATGTTTCATAACACAGGAGATCATGGCTTTCCACATTTATTTTTTTAATTATTTATAAATTTCTATGAATTCTTGTGGAGTCTCCACTGTTTAGAATTCAAAAGAATCCACCCAAGATTTCGCAAATCCATCTATTCTGCTGTTTAACCCATAACTAGATGGAGAAGAAATCGATCCATACCTTTCCAACGGGCATTTGTGTGAAAGTGAATGCAAAAGATTAGGCCGGAATTAGAACTCGTTTCAACAACTTCGCTTTTTGCACCTATAAACGTTACACTACTTGCATATCTTTGTCAATCGAGAGAGAAAGGAGGGAAGTGAGAGGAAGAGAGAGGGAACGATAGAGAGGGAGTGATAGAGAGAAAGAGAGAGACAAAGAGAGAGGAAGAGAGAGGGAACGATAGAGAGGGAGTGATAGAGAGAAAGAGAGAGACAAAGAGAGAGGAAGAGAGAGGGAACGATAGAGAGGGAGTGATAGAGAGAAAGAGAGAGACAAAGAGAGAGGAAGAGAGAGGGAACGATAGAGAGGGAGTGATAGAGAGAAAGAGAGAGACAAAGAGAGAGGAAGAGAGAGGGAACGATAGAGAGGGAGTGATAGAGAGAAAGAGAGAGACAAAGAGAGAGGAAGAGAGAGGGAACGATAGAGACGGAGGATAGAGAGAAAGAGAGAGACAAAGAGAGAGGAAGAGAGAGGGAACGATAGAGAGGGAGTGATAGAGAGAAAGAGAGAGAGAGATGGAGTGGGAGAGAGAGCGAGAGGGTGAGAGAGAAAGAAGCAGGAGTGAGAGAGAGAGTGAAAGAGCGTGAGGGGGACAAAGGGCAAGAGCTAGTGAGTGAAAACGATAGGGAGAGGGAGGGAGATAGAAAGAGAAAGAGAGTGAGAGAGAGAGAGAGGAAAACGTCATGAGAGTGGCGCACTTGTTGAATAAATCCGTACTATAACAGAGCAACAAAAAAAAATGGGCTACAAATATACATTCTTCCTCACCCACCGGTGGCAGAGGGTGTGGGGGTGCTCGTTTCGGCATTATCGGTGGAGGACGACGCGACTAATTGAGAAAAAGGGGTGAACTTTTATCTATACAACCTCCCGCCAAACTCCCTCACCCACCTTGCAAGGGTCAGGATCGGGTGGCGGTGGCGTAGTAATGGTTGAATGTGGATCTCAATTAATAATACCTCCAAGGTAAAAAAAAATAAATAAATAAACAGAGGGTTAAAAATAGAATAACTAGATGGGGGCGTAGAGAAACGCCCAGCGTTTGCCCTTGTGTCAAGCAGTGTAAGATTTACAAGGTGTGGTCGCTATCATGGTCAATATTTAAAGATTCGACTCTTTTCCACGTGTCTCGCTATAGCAAGCCAAACAACTTGAATTCAGTCAGTCAGTTCGCTTAGGCGATCATGTCTCTTTCTATACATGACTGGTGCGGCAGATTTATTTCCCGCAGATTTTGTTTTCCTGCATTTCTTTCTGCGGTAGACCAGATGCCATCCAAAGCTATAGAACCTGGTCTATCCTGCTGTATACCCATAGCTTTCCCAAAGCACGTAAGCGATTTAACAATCCTATGGATTCGACTGGAATTCGAACTCGGCTCTCCGATTTCTTAATCCGAGCCGCTATCCATTACTCCACCGTAACTCCCACTTTTCCTCAAAGAAAAAGCTCAATGGAGATTGGGGAGTTTTAGGTGTATATCTGGTTCAAGTACCTTGGTTATTATCCCTCCATTATCAATATGATCATTTGCAAAATGATGTTTTTTTTTTCTCTTGGAAAATCACCAAGTATTTTTATGATTTAAAATCAATGCAAAAATGAAAAAAAAAATGCAATGCGTCGTTTCGGCCTTTAAAACTCCTTCTTCAGACAACAACGTTAACATAACAGCGATTAAAAAAACATAAACAAGAGTTGCGCGTCTAGACACGTCAGACGACAGAATTTTTTAAAATTTGGCGTCCCTACATATTCAAAGGTTCCCCATCGGTGCATAATATAACGGATTGCTAGAGTTTTATTTCACCCTCCTGCTTCATATATATAATTCCATCAATAAGAACATAATCCGATTAACTTGCAGAGGACGAAACACGTTATATAGCTTTTTTTCGATTTTGTCATTCACTGTGGTCATTTTGGGCACCCCGGCCATTTTGAGTAACTTGGCCATTTTGAGCATCTCGACCATTTTGGGCACCTCGACCATTTTGGACATCGTGACCATTTTGGGCATCGTGACCATTTTGGGCACCTAGACCATTTTGAGCATCTCGACCATTTTGGGCACCTCGACCATTTTGGGCACCGTGACAATTTTGGGCACCGTGACCATTTTTGGCATCTAGCCCATTTTAGGCACCACTGCCATTTTTGAAACCTCAGTCATTTTGGGCATCTAGACCATTTTGGGCACCTCGGCCATTTTGAGTAACTCGGCCATTTTGGGCACCTTGGCCATTTTGGGCACCTCGGCCATTTTGGGCACCTCTACCACTTTGGGCATGTAGACCATTTTGGGCACCTCGGCCATTTTGGGCATTTAGGCCATTTTCGGCAACTCGGCCATTTTGGGCAACTCGGCCATTTGGGCATCAATGCCATTTTGGGCATCAAGGCCATTTTAGGCACCACAGCCATTTTGGGCACCTCGACCATTTTGGGCATCGTGACCATTTTGGGCACCTAGACCATTTTGGGCATCTAGACCATTTTAGTCACCACGGCCATTTTGGACACCTCAGTCATTTTGGGCATCTAGACCATTTTGGGCACCTCGGCCATTTTGAGTAACTCGGCCATTTAGGGCACCTTGGCCATTTTAAGCACTCGGCCATTTTGGGCACCTTGACCATTTTGGGTACCTCGGCCATTTTGGGCACCTCTACCACTTTGGGCATGTAGACCATTTTGGGCACCTCGGCCATTTTGAGCATTTAGGCCATTTTGGGCAACTCGGCCATTTTGGGCAACTCGGCCATTTTGGGCATCAAGGCCATTTTGGGCATCAAGGCCATTTTAGGCACCACAGCCATTTTGGGCACCTCGACCATTTTGGGCATCGTGACCATTTTGGGCACCTAGACCATTTTGGGCATCTAGACCATTTTAGTCACCACGGCCATTTTGGACACCTCAGTCATTTTGGGCATCTAGACCATTTTGGGCACCTCGGCCATTTTGAGTAACTCGGCCATTTAGGGCACCTTGGCCATTTTAAGCACTCACACCTTGACCATTTTGGGTACCTCGGACATTTTGGGCACCTCTACCACTTTGGGCATGTAGACCATTTTGAGCACCTCGGCCATTTTGAGCATTTAGGCCATTTTGGGCAACTCGGCCATTTTCGGCAACTCGGCCATTTTGGGCATCAAGGCCATTTTGGGCATCAAGGCCATTTTAGGCACCACAGCCATTTTGGACACCTCGACCATTTTGGGCATCGTGACCATTTTGGGCATCTAGACTATTTTGGGCACCTCGGCCATTTTGAGCACCTCGACCATTTTGGGCACCGTGGCCATTTTGAGCACCTCGACCATTTTGGGTACCTTGGCCATTTTGAGCACTTCTACCACTTTGGGCATGTAGACGATTTTGGGCACCTCGGCCATTTTGGGCACCTCGGCGATTTTGGGCATCAAGGCCATTTTAGGCACCACGGCCATTTTGGACACCTCAGTCATCTTGGGCATATAGACTGTCTTGGGCACCTCGACCATTTTGGGCACCTCAGCCATTTTTGAGCACCTCGGCCATTTTGAGCACCTCGGCCATTGTGATCGTATAAACCATTTTGTGCACCACGGCTATTTCGAGCACCTCGGCCATTTTGGGCATTTAGGCCATTTTTGACAACTCTGCCATTTTGGGCTCGTCGACATGGTGGAATGGTTAGCAAGTTATTCTCGTTAGAACAATTACGACTGAGTAGTGAGTTTGATCATCACTCGATTGTCCCACACTTTTGGTCTTGTGCCACATCTAAGCTATGCCTAGATAATCGCCATTACATCGGCCATGTTTATTTTCAAAATTGTAAAAAAAATTTACGTTTTATAAGAATGTATTATTTACTATTTTACAAAGAAATAAACGTGAAATAAAATCTTTTTATTCAAACATTTAAAAAATATCAAATATGTAAACCATCTTCAATGCAATATTTATTATTTACCATTTTATAAATAACTATAAAAATAATTTTTTTAGTCATCATTTTATACCAATGAATTATAAAAAAAAATTGAATAACCATAGAATTTTCTGGACATATTACATTTTCTACTGAGATTATTTTGTATTTCAGATTACATCTTGTTTTAATTTTTCATTTTTTAAACTCATTTTCTTGGACTTCAAAGCCTGAAACTCCAGCAATTATAGGTTAACCCTCTTCCTACACATTTCTGAAAAGCATAATTTTGAAAAGTTATTTTGAAAAAGTTTTAAATCGTTTGCTAATTAAAAAAAAAAGAAAGACAAAAATGCCAAGAAAATCTGTAATTCGATTTGACTGACAGACTGATAAAGAAATCTTAATTTTTGAATAAAAAGATTTCTTTTCATATTTAAAAAATACAGTAGAATCCCTGACAAGTAGATTTTTCAATTTCAGTCCAGGTTTCATCATATTCATGCATCTTGTCGCTATCTTGTTGCAGATGTGTCTCATTGTCATCCTTTCCTCTTATTCCTATCATCTTTTGCACCAATACAAGCCATTAGGGTGAAAGAAGCATAAGCAATTATCCAAAGTCAATTTCCTGACAAACAGAAATTTCAAATCAGTTACATATCATCCAAATAGTTCAAATATATACATTAATATCATGTCCGAATATGCGGAATTCCTGAGATGAAGCACTCCGGATATGAGGGATTCCGGATATGAGAGATTCATGATATGGGGGATTTTACTGTATTTAAAATAATAAATCTTTATAAAAGGTAAATAAACTTTTTATAATCTTGTAAATAAACCTTGCCGAGGGAGTGAACGTAGTTAATATAATAATTAAATAAAAATAAGTAAATAATAACTAGGCCAAAATTTCACCATCTCTAAAAGTATATGTTTATTCAGAATCACTAGTCCATGAAATCACATTTTGAACAACTAAACAGAAGCCGTTCCGAACAGGATACGAACATCATAGTCTAACGAGCGAATTAGAAAAAAGATTTATTCCCAACCAGGATATAAGGTCACTTTTGTTATTATATATCCCACATTATGATAATAGAAGACTATTCAAGAAATGTGAAATGTAAGAACATGGACGTAAATCTACTGTGGATAATCTAGCGATTAAAGCACTTTCTATACATTTTCGTCTTAGAAAATTGCTTTCTCTTTTAAATAGAGCATTTTTAAATCAAAATTATGGCAGATTCTTAAGTGATCTACTAATGCGTTTAATCTGTTGTTTTGTAAAATGTAATGGAAATATGATAAAATGAAACTAAAGGAAATCAATTAGACTATATACCCAAAATATATATTGAAAAAAAATTCTCAGCGTCCCTTTCGTTCGTGCGCATCACTTTAGTCTGATAAAATCCTAAAGAACGAAAACTTTTTCTACTTTGTCATAGTTTTTCCTAAAATTGTTCTTGATATATTGTTGTGACGAAGTAAATGGTTAAAGAAATAACAAAACAAGTGTTGCAGATATATGCAGAGTCCAACATAGACTATTTAGAGGGAGGAAACCACAACATATATATAAAAAAATTATATATCGTTTTCCCATATAAATATTCATCAGTATAACTGAGAAAGTCAAGGTAAACTTTAAATCAACTAAAATAAGAACAGATCATAATTACATTTATAGCAATTCAAACAGTAAAAAAAATAATAATGAGTTTTGCTTATTAGGCTTTAAATTACATTCCATATAATCCTCCATATTTTAGCTTGATTTTCACAGTTAATCTGATGAATATTTATCAGCGTTCTTAAATTAAAAAAAATATTTGAAAAACTAACGACATTTTTACTTCAGTTTATGAATACTTGTTGCAAAATAAAATCCTTACATGTGCCTTGATAAGAGGACGAAACGCGTTGGTAAAGAAAAGTTTTCCTTTTGTCATTACAGTCATCCACAGGCAGACTGTGGCTAGATAGGCGATTGCTTCAAACCGGGATCTAAACCCAAACGATCTGATATCAGTCGGACTCTCACCCTTAGGCCATCAACACACCCGGCGAAAAAAGACACACCTTATATACGTGATATAAGCATTACCGGTTACCAGAGTGCTCAATTCATAGCGAAGAGCTTTTAGCGTTAACAGCAGCAGCCGACAAATTCCTTTTCTTTCAAAGGGCTCAACCTACGAGAGGGGGGCATATATAGTCAGATGATAAAGTTATTTAACTGTAAATATCAATTTTTGATGTTTCTCCGATTTTTTGGACTTGTCTAGTCTTCAAGGGGACTGTTGCTTGAATAAGTTTATTTCCATATTTTCTGAAATTTTTTTTAATCTTTTTCGCGTCTTTTTAATCAGTTATATCTGTTTGGTATTTTTTATTAAGTTAGTTCTAAGGTTTCGGCGCCCATGAGTCATCCTCAGTGTGGTTGTACAGACATGAAACAAAGATATCTAACCTCAAAGGACCAACTTAATAGAAAAAATATCGAAATATTGGACAATTTTTGTCTTTATTTTCACCAGAAATTAAAGCAAACATTTGAACATTAGAACGGCCCATGATCAGAGATAACAGACATTCACTGTCTGTTATATTTAATATATATATATATATATATATATATATATATATATATATATATATATATATATATATATATATATATATATCTATCAATCTATCTATCTATATATATCTATATATATATATATATATATATATATATATATATATATATATGATAAGCAAATATAAATGGATATAAATCCGACAGAATGAAGAAAATATCTGGAAAAACAAACAAAAATCCTTAGAATGTGATTATGTTGTTTTAATATGAATTAAATGTCGACGTCTGACGTTTCGGTTTAATAACCTTCTTCAGGACAATATTCATTAAAAATACAATACAATCAACATAATCAGTATAACTCGACGAAAACGATGGACATAAAAAACAAGTCTTATCCAAAACAGATGATAGAAAATTTTGAATGAACAGCTTTCCGTTTGAGCGTGGTCACGTTGTCGTCAAATGGGCGACGCTTTCAAAACGTATTCTTAAAATTTTATAAAATTTGATTCCGATGGAAAGCAGTTCGTTGTAGTAATACGCGGAGACTAGTAGATTCTTGTATCTTCGGATAAGCATGCAGTCCTCCATGTAATAAAATGAATTCAGGTTTGTATTTCCAGTGGACAGTATGATAAGCAAATATAAATGGATATAAATCCGACAGAATGAAGAAAATATTCCATCAGAATCAAATTTTATAAAATTTTAAGAATACGTTTTGAAAGTGTCGCCCATTTGACGACAACGTGACCACGCACAAACGGAAAGCTGTTAATTCAAAATTTTCTATCATCTGTTTTGGATAAGACTTGTTTTTATGTCCATCGTTTTCGTCGAGTTATACTGATTATGTTGATTGTATTGTATTTTTAATGAATATTGTCCTGAAGAAGGTTATTAAACCGAAACGTCAGACGTCGACATTTAATTCATATTAAAACAACATAATCACATTCTAAGGATTTTTGTTTGTTTTTCCAGATATTTTCTTCATATATATATATATATATATATATATATATATGGTGGATTCTCTCGTTGTATTCGACGTATGAGAGTCAAGGAGCTCAATTCCTAGGAATGGACAGTCCAGACACCAGCACATATGATTTGATTATAGTTGTGAAGGCTTTGTGCAGAACCAACCACACTTTTTGAAGGTCCGAATACAGAGACCTTGTGCACTACATGCCGCAAGGTCCCCAAACAACCTTACGCAGGTTTTGAATTCAGAGTTGTCCTTCTCCTAGACTAGTTGCCATCCAAGGCGAAAGAACCCAGTCTGTCCTGGTGTGAGAAGAAGAGGATTAATACCTTCCCCAAGTGTATTAGCACGTAAGTGAATGTAATGGATTCGACTGGAATTCGAATTCGGCTCTCCGATTACTCAATCCGAGCCGCTATCCACAACTCAACCGTGCCTCCTTATATATATATATATATATATATATATATATATATATATATATATATATTCATATCATTCAAAAGTAGATTAGTAAAGTTAATGATATAAAATGGCGAAATCCTTTCGCAAACAAAATTTTAAAGGGGCATTAACCCACTAATCACTCGATGAATGTTAGGATCCTTGTTTTTTAAAAATTATAAGCTGTATAAGGTCTTTCTTTAATACGGAAGTACTTTCAACTGTACTTTCAGTCATCTTCAGGCATGGAAATTATTTTGTTTTTGGTAAAATACCGGTAGCATCCGAGACGAAAAATAAAATGCGAATCGAAATATGTTTTTTTTTTTATTTATTTATTTATTTATTTATTTTTTTAATGTGTTATTGTTAACGGATACAAACTTTTGGAGCGTGCAGTCACAATGCTAAGGTTGAATTTTTTGAAAATTTAAGAGAGTAATTTTTTTCCTTTTTTTTTTTACTAATATGGCAATTAGAGAATTTTTTTGTAGGAGTTTATCAATCAATGTGGCATGAACTAAATTGTTCAATAAATAGCGTAATGTCTCAGAAATATATATGTGTGTTTGTGTGTGTGTGTGAGTGCGCGTGTGTGTGTGTGTGTGTTATCTCTTTCTAGAATGTGTCACAGTCAACTATAGAAGTAAACGATTTTTGGTCATCATAAAAATTGACTAAAACAGTTTAGTATCCTGCGACGTGTATCTCGCCAAAAGCTGTACAACCCTCGTTAAAGAACGGCCGTACAGACGTCTAATTCCCAAGAGAGCATAAAAGAATAGACCCTGGAAAAGGGGTCTAAAATGATAGGAGTGACTAATCGAAATTTAACATCTTTGGTTTAGGGGATCGAGTGTCCATTAGAAAAACCGGTAATCAAAGAGTGCAATCAGAGCCTCATTACAGCGGAGAATAATCACAACAGAGGGAGTAAAATGGCGTCGGTTTATTGTTTCGAGTTGAGAGAACCATAGTCAGTAATTCTTATCTCTAAATATTGGATAAGGCTATTCTACCATACGTCCTAAATTATCTGGATAGGTCATGGGTTTTGTAACATGATAAAAACCCAAAAGACACTGCTAAACAAGTCAGGACCGCATTAGAAACAATAATACTGAGATGTTATGCTTATCAGTTGATATGTTGCATCGATAATTTATGACAAAGTGTCGAAACTAATGATCGACCAGGAGAAACGAAATGATTATTTCTATAATATGATAGAAAGCTAGGAAAAATCCCCTTTTGGGATAAAACAGAATTTAATCACCCTGACAATCTACTAGTACGCTTAAATTCATGCGATCGAGGTACAATATTACAAAAATTTAAATCACTAATTATCTCTATCTATAAAAGGCAGGATTTGTGTGTGTGCGTGTGTGTGTGTGTAACGAATGCACGACCGCAATTTTCGACGGATTTGCACCAAAATTTACATGCACATGCTCCAAGTTAGCGGGAAGGCCAAGACCGACTTTGCATTTCCCAACTCCCATCGGTAGTGGAAATAATCGATTTTTTCATGCTTCTACGGCAGTTTTCATGTAGTTTGCAGCCATTTTCTACTGGCCAGAGTGAGAGCCTATAGCTGGCTGCCACGAATAGGCAGGAAGATTCTATTGGTCAGTGTGAGAGCCAACAGCTGACAGACACGAATGTTAACTAGCATGCAAAAAAAATCGATAGCTGTATTCGTCACAAGTGGGAAAAATTTAAATCTGCATGGCACTTTACTCCAATTGGCTCGTTTGCTTTCTTAAACTCAACGTTGATTCTGATTCCGCAGAACTGGGTTGGGTGTGAAAAAGTATTTGTTGTTAAAATTCTTTTTTCATTCAGTTTTTCCAGTTACGAGTCCTTTTTTAAAGCTGATCGTTTTGTGTTCATTTTGTTTAGTTCTTTTTTTCGTAACAGATTTAATGTTTAGTATAGAACTTAGAAAAAGTTCGTAGTGTGAGATAGGCAAGAAGTAAGGTATGTAGCAACATCAGCACGGCAAAGGGCACTCCTTTAAAGGCAAAGAAGGGCAAAAATATTTTAAGTCAAATGATATCGATTGCTGTATGAGTCGTACGATTTTTGAATCAAGCACGGGCAACGCCGGGCCATGCCGCTAGTTACTAACTAAATATAAGTAGGTACCTCCAATGAAAAGCGATACCTACGGTTTAAAATGAATTCTAAAAATAATTTAAAAAAATACATTTCTGGAAGCTTTTATTCTAGTTTTAATTTCAAGCTAATAGATTAAATTTAATATTTCCAATAAGCAAAATATTTTGCTGTATTTCAAACCGAATTTAAATTGATTAGAATTATATTTTTTTTTTTAATCGCTAAATATCGCTGACTTTCGCTATATTTACAAATCTTTCAGGACAACGTAATTCTCTTTAATAAAAAATCTTTCAAAAATAAAATATAATTTTCTGAAAGATTAACTGATGTAAAGATTAAAGAATCTACTTTGAAACAAATATTACTTTTAGCTTAAAAAGTCGCAGAAAAATATGTTTAACTCATTTCTGATAACATATTGTAGTGTATGGACGCCTGTATTTACAGAAATCGACACGTTTATACGCAGAAGGAATTCAAATTTCTTGTCAAAATACTGGCGATCACTGTGTTGTAGTAAGATTATCCCTTTTTAATTAGTAAATAGAAATTGTATTTAATAACAATATCACCTAGCCGCCACAAATTAATACAGAATTTTAAAAGATATGAAACTTCATGGATTATTCTAATTAAAATTTTTAAAAAATATTAAAACAAATCTTAGTAAAAATTCATTATTCATCGAAAAATCTTTTCTTAAGACATAATATATCTTATTCATAAAAGCAATTAAAAACCTTTCTAATTAAATAATGTCTTAGATTTACTGTATTTTTTATTTTACAATTCAGAGCAAATTTTCTGTGACTGGGGTTCCGTTTTTACAAAAAAGAATGATGATTAAACTTATCCAAGGACGTGTGTTTATAATTAATATAAATATTAAATACTATAAAAAATAAATTTCTAGAAATTTCATGAAATTAAATAGGTGGGGTTAACAGATGTAAAACAAATATTTTTATAAGGATTTTCTCAAAAAGAAACATTTCTCAAATAATTTAATTGATTTGTGAATAAGCTCTGGAAGTTTTTTTTCATTGGACAAATATTTGATTTTTGCAAGAATTTCTAAATCAATGTCTTTTTCACCACAATCATTCTGTTATTTCCCCCGGGGTGGGAAGTTAATAATTTGTATACGTAACCACCCTAATACGTTTTAAGGGTCGACAGGTCGGAAGATTCTGAATATTTGTTTTTTCAGAATGTGCACCTTAAGATGCTGGTAGAAATTACAGTCATTTAATAATAAAATGCTCTGCGAGTTCCACTGACGTCACATTGTGTCTGGCATCATAACTGTGTCCATTGTATCTTTTATTTAATTTTTCAGTTGTGCAATAATAATAATAATAATAACTAGTAGTAAGCATAAATAATTTCAAAAAGATGACTCTTTGGGTTAAGTTACATTGGATTCAACCAACGCTTTTATCCACCGGGCCATATGGTCATGTGTTCGAAATTCCAATCACCTGAAGTAGGCCGGTGCGTACAACGGCCGAAACGTTGTGAATATGACAATAAAGATGAGGACAACACTCCGAACAATGTAAATAGTTACAATATCTCATCTCAGAAATATAGACCGACCCCGAAGAAGGCCAGAGCGTACAACGGCTGAAACCTTGTGAATATGACAATAAAGATGAGGACAACAGTCCGAACACTGTAAACAGTGTAAATAGTTACAACACCTCATCTCAGAAATATCGAGAGATCCTGAAGAAAGCCGGCGCGTGTACAACGGTCGAAACGCCGTGAACATGACAATAAACAAGAGGTCAACGTGCTTAATATGATGGTGATCTTGTTTAGCTTGAAATTTTCCGTTACTTGATTATTTATTAAGGGGAATTAATCAAACAATTTATTATAATTTTTATGGAACTCTCCTGTCATTCTGTTTCTACCCCTGGGCTGAGATGTTAGTAATTTGCATTTTAGCGGATGGGGATAAGGTCGGTAGATTCTGAATATTTTTTCAGCATTTCCACCTTAAGATGCTTGTCGAAATTACAGCCTGTAATAAAATGTTCAGCAAGCTCTGTTGATGTCACATTGTCTGACATACCCGTGTCCACTGAATATTTTATTTAAATTTTCCGTTATGCAACCCACATAAGTCACGTCATGTTTGGCACAATGGGCAGTGTATATGTTATGGGATCTTACCCATAATAATAATAATGGACTATTCCATTCTTAATAAATACTACGTCTCAGGAGTAGGCAAGGAGTCGGTCGTTCACTTTTGAACTGACTGCACGGTTAAACTCTCTTCCTACGGGCGGGAGGAACCCGAAGGAGGCTACGCCGAAGGGCGGAGGAACCTCCTTCGGGAGGTTAAACAAATGGCCCAGAACCCGTTTATACGGGTTCAAATGGGCTATTTTTGGCCGAGCCTAATGGCTTCCTTCGGGAATTTATACGCCCACGTTAAAAAAAAGGCCTTGTGCCACTGAATGACACCCTCGTGGGGGCGTGACTGAATATTGTCAGTCGATGTAAGACGACCGGCTGAACTGTTGAACTCTCTGCCTTCGGGCAGGGAGGAACCCGAGGGAGGCTACGCCGAAGGGCGGATTCTCTTTCGGGGAGGTAAACTGACTCTGAACCCGTTTATACGGATTCAATGGGCATATTTTTGGCCGAGCCCACGGGCTCGGAGATCCCACGTTAAAAAGGCCTTGTGCCACAAGACGCCCTCGTGAGGGGGGGACTGCGGTTTACTCTCTTCCTACGGGCGAGAGGAACCCGAAGGGCTACGCCGAAGGCGGAGTGACTGAATATCGTCAGTCGAGTCAGTAGTTCATGTCGAGTCAAAAGTCGAGTCAGAGGCAGTCCGAAACAGAGTCACGTTCAGACAATTACTGCAAGACATTGGAACAGTGATACTGGTCGTGACTACATTGTTCTCTCTACTAAACCTGATTGTTCATACTAACACTTTCTACTTCTCTGTATATATATCTGTGTTATTCCATACCTGTGTTCGCGTTCTTCTTTATTGGTTCTACCTTGGACTATCACCATGGTACAAGGAACCGGACCATAACAGTATATTAAATGGGAATCAGTACAATTGCCACCCTTTGTAGAAATCGTGATGTTTTTCTTTGAATTTGCAATAGAATTAACTTGAATCATATTGTTGCACAAAGAACAGTGTTTTCCTCTTTTCTGAGTGTTTTCTGGAGTACAATGATACGAAACGTCAATGTTATTTTGAGTGTGGACGCTTACATTTGTCAAAATTTGTCTGAGATTCTTTTGAAAGAATCGGGAAAAGTCTTTTAAAACGTGGATATTTGGACGCAGAGAGTTGCACCGTATTTCTTAGACTTAGAGCCTAAGATATTTTTAAGCAACGTGTTCATAGCTACCGTGTAGTATTTTCGAAATTCCAACAGAATTTCGGTGACAGTTGATGACTAATGGGATTCTGTTAGAACTTTTATTATCTTTCTCGGTGATTTGACCTGGTATAAAATTATGGTAATCATCATTTTTAGCGATTTCATTGGCAAATTGTTTCAGTCGCGACTCTTGATAGCCGCGCTTAACATAATACCGAATGAAATGATTAGCATGCTTCCAGTAATCATAATCCTAATAATAATAATCGAAACCCCCGAGAGATGGTATGAGCACCAACCAGACACACTTAACCAAAATAACGATGTAACTATCCTCTGGGACATTCCAATTCAAACTGACAGGGAAATAAAAACCAATAAACCTGATATTATCATAAAAGACAAGAAATTCAGGAAGTGTATGCTTATTAACATAGCAGTACCATTTGAGAGAAACACCTCGATGAAAATTATCGAGAAATTGTCCAAACACAAGGACCTGGAGATCGAGATTAACAGGATGTGGGGAATGACGACTGAGACTGTACCAATAGTAATCGAAGCTCTGGGCCTCATGAGAAAAGAAATGGACAATTTTACTGTCAGTGTCCCAGGTAACATCAATATATAAGTTGACCAGAAAATTACCCTAATAGGAACATCACAGACACTAAGAAAAGTGCTATCAATTAAATGACAATTCTCATATAGGGCCTAAGGACCATAGTTTGGACCCGGCTCTACAGGATACAAAGCAGGAAACATAACATATACAAATAATAATAATAATAATAATAATAACTGGAGCTCTGGGCCTCGTGAGAAAAGGAAAGGGCAATTTTACTAACAGAGTACCTGGTAACATCAACATAGAAGTTGCCCAGAAGATTGTCTTACTAGGAACATCCCATATACTAAGAAAAGTTCTATCAATTAAATGACATTTCTCCTATAGGGCCTAAGGACCATAGTTTGGACCTGGCTCTACAGGATAACAAAGCAGGAAACATAACACACAAACAACAACAACAAAAACAAAAGCAACAACAACGACAATAATAATAATAATAATGGAGTCATAGATTGTCTTTAGAAAAGTACAAGAAGTAAGTGTTGGCGTAAAAATTTGTAAATACGAAAATACTTTTGATACACTTCATATAATATGTGAAATTCTAACCCAGGGATGTAAAAAATGAATAAGTGAAACACAATATTACGATATTGTCATATGGCAATCTGTCATTGCATTTGTCAAGTAATTAAACGAGACGAGAGCAAGAGAAAGAGAGCAATAGAGAGGTCAATAAAGAGAATAAGAGAGAGAGAGAGAGAGAGAGAGAGAGAGAGAGAGGGATAATGAAGTAGGGGCAATAGAAAGAGAAGAAATGAGAGACGGAAGAACGATGTCATATCATATTTCTACTGAAGTCCAAAATCTAAAATCGAGAGTGAAATGTAGATATATTAGATAAATAGAGACGTAAAAATGAGATAGATAGATAGATAGATAGAAAAACAAATAGATAGAGGATGATATATATATATATATATATATATATATATATATATATATATATATAAATATATAAAGAAAGAAAGATGAAGATAAAAAACACAGATAAGAAAAAAAAAAAAACAACAACAAAAAAAAAAAAAACTAAGGAAAAGAAAGGATGCGTGGAAAGAGGTGTAAATCAACCAGAAGCAACTGCTCGTAACTCTACCTCTTAGCGCGCAAACGCAGTCGTGTCACGTGATCTGCATTGTAGGCAGGCCACCATAGGAAGGCCTAAAACGCATGCTCAACAATTCGATCTCAGGCAGACATACGACGCAGATAAAGCTGGCACAACACAATCTTTCTATCACGCATTTTCCCTGATTTTGCGCAGCGCAGCACAAGTCTATTGAATATCAATAAGTGTCCATCCGACAACGTCCTGTAAAGCGCTAGCAAGCTTATACCGGTTGATTGGACAATGACTTCAATTTTCAGTGGATGCTCTATATAACTGTCCTTGTGCTAGACATATCACATCTTTGTAAATTCTAAAGAAGGGGACTTTTGTATGTATTTGAAAGAGTTTGAGTATTTACTGCACTCACCTTAGTTTTGATTCACGTCCGATTAAGCAACGTCGACCCTAATCAGTACTAAGATGGGTGACCTCTTGGGAATACCAGGTGCTGTAACCTTGGATGTGCTTTGACTTGATTAGTAGCACTTGGATCAGTAACTCATCATTATCGTAATATATATATATATATATATATATATATATATATATATATATATCTCAGTCCCTTGTCATTTGTATCAATCTGAGCATCTCCCTCTCTCTCTCTCTCTCTCTCTCTCTATATATATATATATATATATATATAAATTCCCTGGGGAAATAAATTATAACCATGAACCCTTAAAGTTGTCTGTTTTCATCAAATTAAATTAATCGCACTGATTCAACATTGAGCTCTCCAGTTTTCATCCGTTTTGTGATTATCCATACGGATTAGCGAGATTTTCATTACTTATATATATATATATATATATATATATATATATATATATATATATATATATATATATATACGTACGATAAGAACAAATTGAATACAGTTCCAAAGTTCGTGACATTTAATTTTAACTTTATGCTTTTATCACTTTATCATAATTCTGTTTATATAGTTCTTGCTCGGTCAGTATTAAGATGGGTGACCGCTTGAGAATACCAGGTGCTGTAACCTTGGGTGTGCGGATGGTGCAATCCATAACGATTATTAATCGGAGAGCCGAGTTCCAATTCCAGTCGGGTTCGTTATATTCACTTACGCAAAAATACGTTGGGGAAGGCATGAATCCACCTCCCCACCCCAACTTAATTAGTAGAACTTGGATCAGTAAATCGTCATAAAATGTTCTAATCTAAAAAGAACAGTTTCTGGCTTTAAATAACCTGCAAAGAGTATATAAGCCGTAAATAAAAATATCCGAAATTTTGTTAGGAGAACAACCAAGACGACCGTGATGGTCTGAACAGGAAAAACATATCACCTTGACCGATAAATACAGAATCGGCTTCGTTGGTCCCAGCATTTTGCTATTTTAACCATTAAATATCATTCCCTTGCTGGTTGGCGAGAAAGCCTTTCCAGCGCCACCACAGTTTCAGAATTCAGAGTTATCCTAGATTGGTAGTCACTCAAGGTTAGTGAGACTTAAACATTAACCCATAGCCGTAGGGAGACGATATAGCTTTCTCAAGTGTATTTCCGTCCTGGGTATGACGATAAACTATATAAAACCTCCTTGGTAAGACGATAAACTACACCCGACAGCAAGGCCTCTGATCAGGAGGTTTTGAGGACCCTGGAAACATCTCTCAATTGCTGGTGTTCCCAGGGTCACCTTGACCCATCCGGGTGGTAGCACCTGTAAGCTATGGGCAAATAGTTAACCCCCAAACTGGTGTGAAAACACTATCAAAGTGTTAAAATAGGTTTTATTACCAGCAATACATTTTTTTAATTATTAGAAGCAATATATTTTTGAGGAAAAATTATTAACAGAAATACATTTTGGAAAAACATATTACCAGAAATACTTTTTGGAAAAAAATATTACCAGAAATACTTTTTGGAAAAAAATATTACCAGCAATAAAAATCTTTAAAATTAACTTAAAAACACGCATTGAAGAAGATATGCCGTAAAACAAACCAAACGAAACCAATCAAAGTATATTTGTGCGAAAATGAATGCAACGGCCTTGGCTGGAATTGGAACTCGGCACACCAGTTTTACTTTCCAGAACCTATATGTGCTTCACAAAACGCATAATAATGAACTTCTTTTCAAATAGTCACCCAAGCCATGACACAGCGTTCCTGATTCCACATCTAAAAATGGTAATCTTCGGAGGACCACAACAATTTTTGTCCTTCACAACCATGAACACTAAATAATTACTCTCTATATAACAATACACTGATGATGACATTATGCTATGTCGAAAGTACTCCGAATAAATACAATATAGGCCAACACGGTGTTTTCCTCTCGTCTTTTAATAACCGCACAAAAAGCTTATCCGCGAATATAAAAGAATCCTATCGACAATAAGTAGACAGAACGTGTCTAAATTATTTAACGACACCTGTTTTAATGAAAATATGCTGCCGAAAAGTACACACACAAACACACACACATACACACATTATACATATATATATATATATATATATATATATATATATATATATATATATAATATCTAACTAATAACTGATACAACAAAAGTTAATAAAAATGAACACGCTACCACCTCTTGTCTGAATGATTGAATTTCTTTGTATCCTTGGAAACAGTGAATTATGAATTTTTGTGTGCGTTTAAAACTCAGTAAATTTAAAAAATAAGTTAATCCAACAATATTCGCTTGAAGATGAAATGGGACTAATGATTTTAATCTAATTACAAAATGAAATTTGAAGATTTTAGCTTCCATTTTGAAACATGGTTATTACTGTGTAGCGAAAAAAAACATATTTTAAACCAGTTTATATATATATATATATATATATATAAGAGAAACTCAAAGATACCCCATGTGAATAACTATTTCTCCCTGCAATAATTAACCTTCCAAGGTTTGGCAGCACCAAAGGGTTTGGAAATAAAATAAAAAAGGAGATTTTTAAACTTTAAAGAAACAGGAAAGAAGAGGGAGGGAAAGATGACAAAGTAAGAGAAAAAAATTAAGAGAAAGAAAGAGAATAGCGTCAAAACAGAAAGAGAGAGAGAGAGAGAGAGAGAGAGAGAGAGAGATAGATAATAATGGAAGGGAAGAAAGAATAAAATAACTAGATACGCAGCAAATCGTCTAGACAAACCTTAATGACAGTTCCAAGGTGGCAAGAAGATTTGGAAATCAGACGCCAGTTAACATAGCCTTGACCTATATTTTAAAATATTAATATCTGGTTTCAATAAGGAAAAATTACATGAGGAAATTCTATCTTTAAAAATTAAAGAAGGTTTTTAAAATTATTTTTTTTAAATTTTAAAGAAGGATAATTAAAAAATAACATCTAAAACAATAATATTTGTAATATAATAAGATATTTAAAATAATAATTTATTAATGAAATAATACAGACAAATTATTAAGTAAATTTAATAATATATATATATATATATATATATATATATATATATATATATATATAATATATATATAATTATATAAATTAATATCTAATAAAATAAATAAATAAATTAACAACCATACTTAAGTGAAATATAAGTGAAATAAATTAATTATTAAATATAAATTTTTTTTTAAAATTAATAGATGTAAATATAAATTAAATACTAAACATAAAACATAAATTAACAAAAATAAACATAAATTAAGTACTAGACATAAAATAAATTAATAAAAAACAACTATTAAAAAATAATTTAATGTTAAATATGAGTATTAAATATTAAACCTAAAGTAAAATATAAAATAGAATATTAAAACCTATGATTTAAATAAAATATTAAAGTAAATAATAGAATTTAAATATATAAAAAATATAAAAAAAATAATAAATAAATAAATTAAAAATTAATAAATAAAAATAAAAATTTAAAAGAAATAAACCAATACATATAATATAGGTAAAATTAAAAGGAATAATAATAATAATAATAATAATAATAATAATAATAATAATAATAATAATAAATCACAACGGTGAAATTAATAATAATAATAAGAAGAAGAAGAAGAAGAAGAAACAAACATGTAGGAGAAAGTTTATTTGAAAGGAATAAGGAGTAGAAATAACAGTATAAGTGTTCCGTGATAACAGTGCGAGATCGAAAATATTCTATATCTGTTTAAACCTAATTGTGTGACGATATTTGGACATATATATGCTCTGTATTAAATACATTGAGCTCTCTTTGTGGGTCAGTTTTTTATATATTAGGATTAACTTGGATTATTTACCCGCGGATTTATATATATATATATATATATATATATATATATATATATATGTGTGTGTGTGTGTGTGTGTGTGTGTGTGTGTGCGCGCATTTCATAAAATACGACAGACAAGGTACTTTGATTTAGTTTTTTTTATACAATTTCTCATGCGATCTAATAATTTTTTTCTTTTCAGATGATAAATTATATAAAAACTATCCAAAAGTTCTTTTATACGAGCGATTTCGGCTATACATTTAGCCATTTTCAAGGATGAAATATTTTAATTGTTAAAGAAGAAGTAGTTCGTTGCATGTATGTATTTATATAATGTTTTCATTTTTCAAAACACGGTCAAGATATTGTGTCCATGTTCATAGTTGATATTATTAAGTGTTGTTTTTTTTTGTTTTTATTAATAAGGCTTCCATTATTTTTAGCCTTTTTTTTTTGCATGTAGATGATGCTATTATATTAGTGTTGTCAACAAGTATGTTCCGAATAGGGTCCAGTAGGTCTCCATGAATATTCAAATGAGACCTGAGTTATGGTCAGAAGGTGTAGAGTGAGTCTGCGTGTCAAACATCTTGTAGTGTGGCCTATATAATTATTTAGGAATTTTGATTGATCAGGAATACAATTCCTTAATTGGCATTTAATATATATATATATATATATATATATATATATATATATATATATATATATATATTCGAACATCGCCCAAGGATGAGACTGCCACCCGGTAGTTAAGGTTTAATATTGAAATTAAACCTGAATACTGCTGACCAGTTTCGAAACATAATTTCTGCGATGGAATCAAATTTTTTAACATTATAACACACACACACACACACACACACACACACACACACATATATATATATATATATATATATATATATATATATATATATATATATATATATATATATATATATATATATATATATATATAAAAGTGAATTAAAGCAGATTGCCCATTCTATGTTTGTTTGGGATGATATTCACATATGCGTAGACACACATATTCAAAGCTACTTCGTCGGCAAGTCAGTTAAGGTACGTGCGATCTAAAGATGATTTCCCTTGCCCTGGGGACACGGGTTCGAATCCTGTCGGGTAGCGCCGATTTTTCTTTAATAACATTTCGTGAATATTCGGTAGACGTAAAAAAATAAATAGTGTTTAATAAATAAACACGGCGTCTACTCAAATATGAATATCCACTAAAAATAACGTTTACTGTGATAAAAACCTGTCCGGCTGATAGATAAAAAACAATTGTTTCTATATCTATATATATATAAAACAGAGGATGTCTTGCTGTATGTCTGTGTAATACCTTTTCATTCGAGATCCATCCAACCGATTTTGATTAAACTTGGCACATACATTGTATAGGTTCTTAGCGTAAACATCGATAACTTAAAAAAAAATCAATAATCGATAAACCAAATTAAAAATCGATTCATTCAACTTTTTTCCTCCGATTTCATTCAAACTCGGAATGTAGGTTACTTACATCATGACGAGCTCAACAATACCTCATTTTTATTTTTACGCCACTGCATGTAGTGAAAAACCAAAAATCGATTTCAACACAAATTTTCAACTAAAACGTCCCTCAATTTTCAAGCAATCTAATACAAACTTCACTCTGTTGTAGCCAAGATGATTGTTTAACAGTCATTTAACATGATAATTGAGTCCACCCATATAGTAAAAACCAGCATAAATACTGAAAAATGGCATTTTTTACTGGTTCCTTTCTTATTTTTTGTTGATCTTTCAACCAATTTTCATCAAACTTAACAATTGCTTTATAAATGTATTCTCTTTTACATCCCTGGTAGCACATTGTCAAATTGAATTTAGAAAAACTCCAAAATAATTGCAGTCTGAAATGGGTCTTCATGTTGCTTGTTTTACTTTTTCATGTCCTCGGCTAACTTCGATTGAATAAATACAGACGACTTCTGTTATATCAGTAACTGTATTAATTCAATATGTTTTTTGTTTTTTTAACGAAAGTACTTTAAAATAATTGATGAAGATAGATTCTGTTACATCTAAACATGATGCTGTATTTGCTCCATTCTAATTGAACGCTTTTATTGATCGACCATCTCGGTATAGCTTCTAGTAAATGTATAAAAATATATAATGATAGATATACAGGGTGTCCTCCGACCCCCCAAAAAATCCGAGAAAGGTCCAGTTAATTTCAAGAAACTTGGTGGATTTACATTTCAATCTGTGTACGATCATTCCCCAAAGTTTTAGTTAAATTGGTCGTTTTACATAAACCTCACGTTCTTTCCAAAATATGCGGCGTTGGAGATAAACTTGCAAACGTAGCGCAAAATTGTCAATTACTCGGACGCATTCCTCTTTGGGGATTTATTTCACCAATCGTTTGAGAGTTTTTCAGATACACATTATTCTTGAGATTTTTAAAAATCTGTGGGGTTCAAGTCCAGCGTGCGCGGTGCCTTCCACGTCACAGATCCTGCTTCAGCCTTTCCTGAAATTTATCTCATCATTTTCTTGCTGGAACCACTGTTCATCTCGATGTATCGCTCTAATTCCCAGTGATGCAAAGATCTGAAAAAGTAAAAAGAAAAAATTACCATGTCCATTTTTTTCATTTTTAACACCAAATGTCATCATCAGGGTCTTTGTTTGTTTTTTTTTTAAGACAAAACATTGTTGTGTTCATCATTTTTCTAAGACGAAATTTCATCTGAAAATTATTTTTCTGATGGTTTTTTAAATTAGTCTCTAATTAATCTAATGGATCTGGTTACTTTTAACAAAGAATAAATCAAATAAGCTCTAAATGTCTATGACAACTAGACAGAAAAAACACACATATATAATTATTTAATGAGACGAATGATATATATATATATTTATAGTTATTTAAGGAGATATGTCTTTTTATATATCTCTCTCTATATAATTATTTAATGGGACATGTCTTAATATACACACACACACACACACACACACACACACACATATATATATATATATATATATATATATATATATAAAAAAAAAACATGTCTTATTAAATAATTTAGATAACTTTTGTCTATTTTTAATAGGATCCTCTCGTAATTATAAGTTTCTTAGTACCCTTATTAAAGGGAGAAAGAAAATTGCCAAGTTGATACACATTCATTTTATTCCGTGTACTTTCGACATTAGTACAATGCCATCATGAGGGTCTTATTTTTCTAAGACAAAAAATTGTTGTGCTCATCATTTTTCTTCGATAAAAACGTTCTGTTCATCTGAAAATTAAATTTTTTACGTGTGATGTGTGAAATGCTTTTCTTCCTTTAAGAAGTATACTAAAAAAAACTTGTCCGTAATTATGAGAGGATCCTATTAAAAATAAGTAAACTAAACTTGTTTTAATTATTTAATGAGACATGTCCTAATGAAAACATGCTGCCAAAATATGCGCAATATATATATATATATATATATATATATATATAGAGAGAGAGAGAGAGAGAGAGAGAGAGATCCTTATGCACATTAATTGAAACAACCGATTTAATTTCCTTTCTTTCATCATACGGTCAGTTTTAGACCCACTGGAGTGACAGACTGTGATCGATTTCTATTTTTTCCTCAGATTAGGCCAATTGCTGTGGTGTACAGTAATATGAATCTATTTAACGGGGTGCATAATGAAATTTATTTGGCCTTGAAAAGCACTGCGTCATTTGTGATTGCATCTGATTTTTATCAATCCCAAACACTATTGTCTCGACTGTCGAGCATGGACGTTACTCCAAGTAAGCGTACGAAAATTGTAACGTTTGCATGAACACACTGGCAAGCCTTACCTATGAGCAAATCAAAATACTATAGAGTAAAACGACAAGTAAAGTATTAAGTATGGGAAGCTGTTGGTATAAACCAATGGTTTCTGTTATCAGTTATAGGCATTTAAGAATATTTGTGGAGATTTCATAGTTTACTTTGTTCAAGTTAGGTTTCAACTGTTTTATGTATATATCTTCACGAATTTTTAGCTTTACTCTCGCGTGGTCATGCGTGACGTCATGTGCTGCGGTGCGATTTTCACTTCCGCGTCTCGTATACACGAGTTTGTGGTTGCTTTGAAATTTTTCATGCAACAAAAACAGAATATCATTATTGTTTTGTCCGTGTATTGTTTAATATATTGAAATGCAATTGTCATCTTTGATAATGGCTTATGTAAGCCGAAAGCATAGATAGGATTAAAAAACATGTATCAATATGGTGATTTTCTTTCGTTTGTCAGTGATAATGTTATTAAGCTTATCAGACAATATGAAAGGAATTTACTTAAAATAAATAGACAAAAATGCATTAATGAAAAAATGCTACCTCAATACACACAATATATATATATATATATATATATATATATATATATATATATATGTGTGTGTGTGTGTGTGTGAAAAGTGTATATAAACATAAATAAATATAAGTATGTATAATTATTTATATATTATATGCGCGGTACTTATTAGAAAGCGCTCAATATCAGAGATAGAGCTAACATATTTGATCCAACCAAATATATATATATATATATATATATATATATATATATATATATCCCAATCGCATTAGTAAAGGTATCAATCCATCTCTTTTACCTCAGCACTGTAGGTTCTGGTTTTTTTGGTCACCCTGAATAATAATATATTATTATTATTATTATTATTATTATATGCATGAAGTAAGCCTTCAAATTATTCCAAAAATGAAGCACATTTTAAGAATGAGACTTTTTTTAACACTAGGAAAATTGTTTAAAATTTTCTCTCATTTTTTTGGCAAGAATTATACTCAAAATGACCAAGATTAGCTAAAATTACCTAAAACGAAAATGTGGTGCTACATTTGACGAAGATGGTTTTAGTTGCGAGTTTATTCGCCGTTGAGCTACGGTAGCCGCGCGTTCAACTGACTGACCTAAGTATGTGATATGCAGGCTGTATGATGCAACTAGGTGAGCGAGTAATGAAGCATATGTGATTTCAATGATGTTCCATTTGCCCGACCCTTCAACTATCGCATCTCTCTTCTCATCTTTTCTCTCCGGCCGATGTGTTTGCCATACGCAGACATCGATCGTGATTAGAATCCAATTAATGAAGCTTGTGCGTGTGCAGTCTTTTCGCGTGTTTTCCACACGCCTCGATCAGTTGCAAACGATCTGTAATTACTTATTTTCGATTTTTTTTAAATATATATATATATATATATATATATATATATAAAACCGTATCTGGCTGTCTGCGGCTGAACAGATTGGTTGTGTCAGCAGGACACAAAGTGTCGTACTCAGGTGGTAGTCTCTTGTCTCTACTTTCATCACTACGGCCAACGTTATCATCATTAGTGCTGGGGAAATCCGAGAAGCGTAATTAATGGGAAATACCACATGTCTACCTCAGCGTGATCCTAGGTTGTTCATAAGAGTAAAACTTCCCTCGCTTCCATGGACGTCGACTTAACAATTTGGCCATGGAGACGTCGATTAAGCGGATTACACATGGGATATGGAGACTACTTTAACAATATATAACTACTAATTATACGCGGTGATCAGGAGTAAATTTAGACTACACTAACATATCTTAATTTTTGCTTGGTATTGGCAGCGTACATAGTGGATGAAAGGAAACAGGTTTTTCTCCTCCATGACAATGCAAGACTGCATACAGCAAGAACAACTTAGGAAAAAGTTTGGAACTCGGTTAGTTTGTTCTGTCTTATTCACCTATTTTATTTTATTTTTTCTGTAATTGATTTTATTTATATATGTGTATTCAATTTTGAATAGGTAAATATATTTTTTCGCTTGTATTCATCTTAAAATTCGGATTTATTTATATGCATATCTCGCCATTTTTCTTGTATATTGTCTTTTTCCAAAAAAAAAAATAGTTAAACAATTCCCTGCACGATTTTCTTTTGATAGAGATTATTTGAACTCATACTAAGTTAAAACTTAATAGATAATATCATTCTGTCAGTTACCTAACTAACTCTGTCCTAACACATATGTAATCATACAACAGCCTAGCTGGTCGACCAAGACTTCTAACACCGCGGCTGGTCGCTGACGTGACTGCTTCAGACCAGAGCTAACCTTATCCCACGTTGTAATTTAAGTTTGATCACAAGGAGGCCAAGACCGAATCGTCACAGGTATCTTCGTGCTCGGCAGGTCCAAGCAGGGCGAAGACGTACAGGGGAAAAAAACACTAGAATGAATTGAATCAAAAATAAGTACTGTTTTTATATCAGCCTCCGTACAATAATTGGTTTATATCAGAGTTCGTATGCAATTACCCCACGTCTAAATCGGAAGTGATACTATAATCGACCTGGCAAAAATCTGGTTTGCTGTTGTTGGTAAAGTTTGGCACAAGACAGAATCGGAAGCTTTTTTCGGCAGATAAACACGTGGGCATCTCTCTTGTCTCTGATCTCGTCTCCGTCTTTTTTGTCTCTCTTCGGCGACTCGTCTGCCGAATTCGCTTCGCTCATTCGTATTTATGGACATTCTGCCAAACTGGCGAAGTAAGAGATTTCGATAATTCTGTATAATTCCCTTTTCCACTCTCTCATATCATTATCTCTCACTAAATCTCCTCACTGAGCGTGGATGGCTTATCCGCCCACTCCTGGTATTTCTACTTAACTTTCGACCAAGGGAATCAACTTCAATCCACAAGAACTGACTGTTTCTTTCATGCTAGGAAAGATGCGATCGTATCATTTCTTACCGGTCAAAATTAAGGCTTTCTTTGCTTTATACACTGAACACAATTTCAATTCCACGGCCTGATTCGGGAATTAAAATGACGAGATCAAGTGACAGCAAGTCTCCTTAATACACCAGTTTTATCCTCAGTGTTCTAGATGAGCAATGTTGTTGTCTGGGTGGTTTAAATTCTTCCTTCAGTTTACAGTTCTTTCCAGCTTCTTTGCAATTCTCTTCCACGTTATTCCAAGTGTGCTGCTGATGATAAGTGCAACTGTCATTTTCATATTTCAAAATAGATAAATAGGAAAAATTGTGAAAGATAGATAAATAGATAGATAGATAGATATATATATATATATATATAGATAGATAGATAGATAGAGAGAGAGAGAGAGAGAGAGAGAGAGAGATGTAATCGTGCAGCACCCTCCCCCGTTGTCCAAGTCTTCCAACACCGCGGCTGATCGATGAAGATCGCTTCGATCTCAGACCTGCCTTATCCCACGTTGTGATTTAAGTTTGATCAAAAGAAGGCCAGGATCGAATCGTCAAAGGTATCTTTGTGTTGGTCTTGGTCCAATCGGGGTGAAGACGTACAGTGAAAAAATAACACTCGAATAAAATGAAACAAAAGTAAATACTTTTTTTTTTTATATCAGTCCTCCGTACAATAATTAGTTTATCATAGTTCGCATGCAATTAATTATCAGTCCAAACCCGCGTCTAAATCGGGTTTGATACTATCGTCGACCTGGCAAAAATCTGTTTTGCTGTTGTTAGTAAAGTATGGCACAAGGCTGGAGTCGGAGGCTTTCGTCGGCAGATAATCAATTGGGCCTCTCTTCTCTCTTCTGCCTCTATCTCTGTCTCTTCTGCTCCGACTCGTTTCCTACTCTTCTGGCGAATTCGCTTCGCCCATTCGTATTTATCGACATAATTTTGAGGGATTCCCTTCTCCCAATCTCTCATATCATGATTTCTCACTAAACCTCCTTAGTAAGCGTGAGCGGCTTACCTCCCACCCCTTGTCTCGAATCACTTTCGGCCAGGAGAATAAACAACAAATTCGATGTTTACGAAAATGAAGTTTCCGCTTTAGAGCTTGCATTTGCAGTTGTGTGTCAATCAATATTGCCCCTTAAGTTTGGGTCACTCCTCCATTGTTCAAACTGCTCGACATACAATTCAAATGTGTGAATTAAAATCTAAATTCTTCCCACGGGTTTCTGGTATTAACCCTTCTTGTTTCAATGTCTCTCAGCACATAACACTTGAGGTTAATGGTGATTACGAAGGAGTGATTACTAGTGATGGCGACATTATGCCTCCATTCATCTTCCCACATACCCTTAGACTCAATACGGAGACCTACATCAAGAGGAGGTAGTTCTGCCCTGGGTCAAAAGGGTGGCTGCTGGAAGACCCTATATCTGGTAACAGGACTACATTATGCCACACAACAGAGCGCAATTGAGCGAGAGATCAACAAAACTCCTTGTAACACCAAAATGAACTGAAGACAATGATTATGACAGTATAAGTTAAACAAGGAGACCGTCCAGAAGAGATGCAGGAGATTCCGAAGTCGTCTGGAGGCCGTACTTGAAGCCAATGATGAACTTATTGAATAAATTTACTCTTTAGTATTTCAAGATATTTCTGTGACAACTTGGAAAATATATCTGTTAAATGAATGTCAGGTTCATTTTTCATATTTGCGTAATTTAGATGGCAATTTATCCATCGTACCCTGTGGATTCACGATAAAACCAGCGGGATTTTATTCTAAAGTTACCGAAAAGTGATCCGACAAGTCACTGCAAATAATATGGGAAATATTTAATTATACAAAATTTCATTGGAAATTATTTTTGGAAGGATAAATTTGATTAAAATAAAACGTAAATTATTTAATAAAATGTCATATAGGAACAAAGTACCGCTTCTGTCACTTGAGTTTGAACATAGATCGCCAGTGAGCAAACATAGGTGATCCCATTATTGAATTAAGTTGATCACGTGATCATAAAGAAAACCCGTTAATAGACAGTATCATGACGTCTAAACGATCACTATTTCTAGTCTATCCTCTATTACTATACAGTCCGCTATGCTGTATTCACTATACTACTTCTCTATTCGGATCACTATTCGGTGGTTACTATTTGAGCGAGTATTATCTGGCAAGTACTATCATTTCAGATCGTATTCGAAGGCGTCTGGCACCAGCATTGTTCAACGGCGTTACTATAGTTGTATCTGCGATTACAAAGTCTCTACTACAACGAGCGTTAAGAAAGTGACAACGAGTATTCGTTGACATTACAAAATAAAATTTAAAAAAGTAATTTAAAAACGATTTCCCCTGATCAAATTCATATTGTTCAATGGCTTTATACATATCTGTCTATATCCCTGAGATGAGGTATTTTAATTATGTAAATACGAAAACTTAAGGAATCAGCAAATATCCTAGGTCACAAAAAATCCCCTAAGCCGGATATGCATAGAAAGGAATACAATATGGGAACAAGTAATAAGGAGTGCCAGAGAAAAGCAATAATAACAAAAATTGCAATATGAGTTCTGGGAAAAAATGGTTATTGAGAAATTAAGTTTAAGGACAGTGGATAAAAACGTTGATTGGATCCATTGACTTGAGCCCAAAAGTTGTGAGTTCAATACCTGTCTATTGCAGTGATCCACAAAAAGTTGGACTGTTGCGCTAAAGGGAGATAACTGATACTGTGACATCCGGAAGAGGTATGGCACGTGGAACTAGAGCAACATACCCCAGTGAACAAAATAAAGGGTTCAGTTCGAAATTCCACTCACCTGAAGAAGACAGGAGCGTACAACGTCCGAAACGTCGTGAATATGGCGACAAAGGTGAGGATATCTGTCCGAACAATGTAGATAGTGTAAATGACTTTACGCATGCAGACTATATACTATTTCACCCAACGCATAAGCCATTTTTTTCACTTTGTACAAGGCCCGGGAGCCAATTGAGGTAGAGTGTTACAAAACAAGATACACAGTTTATGCTGATATGTAGGGAAAATAGCCCTAGACTTGCACAGTTTAAGTTTATAGTGATCGAGGAAGCACCCTCTTGGGAGTTGGTTCGACAGAACAGTGGTTAACGGGAAGAAGCCGCTCGGGTGGAACTTTTAACCATTGGAACATGAAGGTAATGAGGGTGGTTCTTTACAATATGCGTAGCATGGCGACTCTTAACCGTAAAGGTTAGAACTTGCTGAACTAAGTGCAGGTATCCCTCGATTAAT
This sequence comes from Acanthosepion pharaonis, assembly GCA_903632075.3. Lineage (NCBI taxonomy): Eukaryota > Metazoa > Mollusca > Cephalopoda > Sepiida > Sepiidae > Acanthosepion > Acanthosepion pharaonis. Next base: position 1,660,894 of record CAHIKZ030005202.1, on the reverse strand, counting down.
ACGCCTTCGATAAATGCGTTTTCGATTAGTGCGCTAAAGTTTTTATATACCAAAATGCAATAAGTGCATACATAATACCATTAAATGATCCTTTTAATATTTTATTCTGAAAAATTGTTAGCATTACTTATTCGACAGATGTTTAATGTAGGCATGGCTACGTTAGTCCGAGGATATATTATTCAATCTAACAGCGGATGAAGAAATATACTTTGCTACCGAATATTAAAAATTATGTAAGATCATTTCTAAATTAGGTTAGAAGATGTATTCACAAAACTACTTTTAGTATGGCGCCAGACCAATTTAGTATAAAGTTGTATGTGTATACAATTAGAATTATTTTCTTTTAAATCGCTTTATTTGTTTTTCTATAGTAATAAGATAAATTTGTAGTTTTATTAGGCTCTCTTTGAAAATAGTGTAATATAATCTACAGGCAAGAGAAATATTTCGACAGTTTAGCTTCTATTAATTCCCGATAACAGGTAATGATTTTCTTGCTGATTTCCAATGCCTTTTGCTCGTACAAATGATATTTGAATGCATTTTCACATGCAATCATTGAAGTTTATAATCGATTATATAATTATAGGCTTATTTAGAATAAATAACCATAAGGTTGAATAGAGCGATGAACTCACATTATTGATCATACAATAACACAAATCAGTGATTGTGTGAAATTTCAAACAATACTCAATCTACAGAGATTTACATTTAGCGAGAATAGTGTTCGATTAATCTCTTGATATGAAACCGTTAATGTTTGCAATATATAATGTAATAATAATTAAAATTACATAGCTAATATAGTTCAATTTTAAACATACAAGAAATGACCAGTATCAGCGGAGCAGAGTGGCGCAGTGGAAGCGTGCTGGGCTCATAACCCAGAGGTCCGTAGTTCGCAACTACGCTCTGCTAGACGATGTTTTCCTGTAGGACTTTTTTGCTTAAATTACATGTAATGAAATTGTATCTCATCTAAAACGCATCATATTTGCCATACATATTTTTGTAAATTTGATCATTAATTTATTTTCAAATTAATTTGAAAGAATGTTTCCTCCCTTCTCAGTTATTTTCTAAAATATAACACGAATATTCTATATTTAGTTGAATTGTTGAGATGTGCAATAGAGTAGTTGGCCAGATCGATCAGTCATTTAGAGCTGTAAAACCATCAGTTTAACCATAGAATTGAAAACTGATTTTTAAAAAAGTTACCGATATATAAATTAACCATCGAGGGATTCCTGTATTGTAGTTCGTCTGTGAATGGGCAATGGTGAGAGAAAAAATAAGATCATTCAGGCCATCAGTAATGGTACCAACATTCATACTATGGCTTCCATCTTCAAAGTCCATTCAAGAACCATCAAGAGAAGGATGAATAAGTTTAAAAAAGAGGGAACAGTAGAAAGTAAAACTGGATCAGGAGGTCACAACAGCAAGAGGGATCTTCATTTACAACTTAGAGCTAAATACATTATTTATTGTTCAAAGTGGAGTCCAATAGAGTTATAAAAAACTTCGGAGAATTCCAGTAAAATATCTTTAATCATTTCTAAGATACAACGGTTCAAAGCTTAATGTAAGATTTTGAGAAATTTACTGTTACACGATTTGAGCAATTTTGCTATTACAACTGGTGTGTATATATATATATATATATATATAAAGACATTTTTATGTTTATACGTTCTTTTTATAGATACAAATATTTAAGGAAATGCTCCGTTTATAATAAACAGTATTAACCGTCCTGAACGTCCGAGAAATATTCATAGAAATTATTCGTCCTCCGACAGGAATCGAACCTGTATCCTATACGAAACCGTCATATAGACTGACGTGCCTTTAACCGATTTGGCCACAGAGGATCGCTCGGTTTGCAAGGTCGATTTTACTGTTTTTAAACTACAATTTTCCACAATTTTCTATTATACATTCATATTTGCTTGATGCGTATCCAAATGACGTGAACACATTATGAAATGGACAATTATTTTAAGACATTTTTATGTTTAAATATTTGTATCTAAAAAAGAACGTATAAACATAAAAAATCTCTTAAAATAATTGTTGGACTTTGTCTATTTCATAATATATATATATATATATATATATATATATATATATATATATATATATTTCTCTGTATCCTTGGAAACGTGAATTATGATTTTTGCTGTGTCTTTAAAACTCTGTTATTTTAAAAGTTACTCCAAAATTCGCTTGAGGATGAAATGGAACTAATGTCTTTAATTTAATTTAATTACAAAATTAAATTCGGAGCTTTCAGCTTCCATTTTTGAAACATGGTTAGAACTGTGTAGCGAAAAAAAACATATTTTAAATCAATTCATTTATAATATTAATGCTCTGTAAATTTACATTGAGCACTATTTTGTAAAAATAAAAAATATCTATAAGAACACCGGATTATATATCTTACTATTCTTTCTTTTTATTTCTATACACACATATATATATACATATATATATATATATATATATATATATATATATATATATATATATATATATGTGTGTGTGTGTGTGTGTGTGTGTGTGTGTGTGTGTGTGTGTGTGTATGTATGATTTATGCTATAGATTTTTTTATTTTTTTTTAATCATTCAAAATGCATTCTCATTTACCGCTGAGTAAACGCAAACAACTTTAAGCGGTCCAGTCAGAGATTGCTCGTTGCTGCTGCTTACATGTAAGACAATACAAAATTCTCATACGTTACTTGGAGAGGAGATGGGTGCCACCAAGAAATGCTAGGAAGAACAATTATTCATTATACCATCTCGACGTTCACATGAGTCATGCAACTTATACTGGAATATTTTCTATGCCATTGACTTGCCTAATCACGAATCCGATGATCAGTTCTCCGTCCGGGTTACGTCAGCTTAACTTAGGAATAAATTGGATTTGTCGTTTATTTAATGCAGCCGGGTTTGGGTTAATAAATAACACGGGAGTTGAATCTTTTTTTTTCTATTACTTTGAATATACGCTCTTTAGAGATAGAGGGTTCAGTGATGTTCTAAATTGGGTTATTGGGCAGTTTTGGGTCTTTCAAACATCATACTCCCTTCAAAAAGTTGACCCCCCATCAGAGCTGATCAGTCTTTGATACGCCCCCTATCTAAATTAATGGCCTGCAGACACTGACTTCTATTAGGCAAACCGTACCCTTCTGTCACGCATTTGATTGGAAGATGACTAACAGCCAATCGCAATGTTTGTGTGAGTTCTATTTAAGTTGTTTACGGGGGATTTTTTACTTTTTCTTTTCTTTTTTATGTAGATACTCGTCGGATACTCGGAAGGTAAGTTATCTGTTTTCCGGGTTTGTTTGGTTTTTTTTTTCCTTTTTTTCAAGTTTCATCTCCTCAACTGATAATTACTGTTAGTAAAGAAAAAAATAAATAAATAAAAATAAAACAATAAAATAAATTAATAAATAAAAAAAAAGATGCAACCTTAACATAATTAGAAATTTACATTGTTTTTACGATTAAAATAAATAAATTACGACTTATGCAGTGTGTTAAAACGAAAATAAATATATAAATAAATGTTTAAAACGAGTTGAACGAGTAAACTTAGAAATTCGATTAAATCTGTCGATTAATGTGATAAGATTAACGTGCGAGATTAACAAATAAAATTAAAATTTACGATTTTGATCGTTATGCGAAAAAAAAATAGGCGGAAAGCGGGGTGAACAATGTTGGTACGAAAGTCGTTTAACAAGAATTAGTCACAATTAATTATTAATTCACATATAGTCCCATAGTTGGTGACAGAAAAAGAGATAAAATGGAAGTCAAAAGACTTCTATTAAGCAATAAAGAACGAAAATGGGCCTAAAACTATCGGAAAAAAACAATTGACCCCTTTTGAACATTACGATGTTGTGCCTTTATTCTAGATGCTAAAATAACGAAATCACAGTTAATATGCAATATAGCCCTACCAACATTTAAGCAACAAGTAAGAAAAAATAAAAAATAATATAGAGGTGGAAAATAATTTGTCGGCAACAAGGACGTCGAGACGCTTCTGAACTGTATCGAGAATTTAAGGTCAAGTTATCTTCTACAATATAACACGCATAATAGTGTTCGATTAATCTGTTGATATGAAACCGTTAATGTTTGCAATATAAAATGTAATAATAATTAAAATTACATAGCTAATATAGTTCAATTTTAAACATACAAGAAATGACAAGTATGAGCGGAGCCGAGTGGCGCAGTGGAAGCGTGTTGGGCTCATAACCCGTAGATCGAAACTACACTCTGCTAGAAGATGTTTTCCTGTAGAAAAATTTTATTTTTTGCTTAAATTATATGTCATGAAATTGTATCTCACCTGAAATGCATCATATTTGAGATATTTATTTTCGTGTATTTGAGCATAATTTTAATTTTTCAAATTAATTTTAAAGAATGTTTTCTCGCTTTTCACTCATCTTCTACAATATAACACGCATATTCTATATTTAGTTGAATTGTTGGGATGTGCAATAGAGTAGTTGGCCAGATCGATCAGTTATACGGAGCAGTAAAACATGCTTCAGTTTAATTATAGAAATAAAAACTGATTTTTTTTTAAAGTTACCGATATACAAATTAACCATCGAGGGATTCCTGTATTGTAGTTCGTCTGAATATTTCGCATGGTAATAACGATAGAGCAGTGAAATGCTAGTGTCTAATGGATGTCAGTTATCTCCTGTTACACAAAGCAAGTGAAACTAGAAGAGTCTACCCCAGTGAGCGAAATAAAGGGTTCAGTTCGACATTTCAATCACTTGAAAGAAGCCAGAGCGTACAACGGCCGAAACGTTGCGATAAATATGGCAACAACGATGAGGAAAATAGTCCGAATGATGTAAATAGCGTACATAATACTTCATCTCAGAAATATAGACAGGTAATTAATAATGATTAATTAAAAAAGTTCATTTCCTTAAATAAATTTCATTTATAAAAGTCACGAATGAATGAATATATATATATATATATATATATATATATATATATATATATATATAAACTATATATATAAAACATAAACTATATATATGTATATAAACAGAATATATATATGTAAAAAAAACAGTATATATATATATAAAGAATATATATATAAACAGAATATAAATATATATATATATATATAGAATATATATATATATATATATATATATATATATATATAAAAGAATATATATATAAATAGAAAATATATATATATGTATATATGTATATGTATATGTATGATAAAAATCACGGCAGTATAATGGTTGGCCAGCATGGTTCGCTAGATTAGGTGCGACTGAGTAATGAGTTCGTTCCTCACTGGGTACCCCCTAATTTCGGCTTTGTGCCACGATATATTTGTATATATATATGTATGTGTGTGTGTATGTGTGTGTATGTGTGTATATATATATATATATATATGTGTGTGTATATATATATATATATATATATATATATATATATATATATATGTCCTATTTTATTGTGTATGTGTATTTATATTTAAGTATATTTCTGTTTGTATGAATGTGTTTATATATTTGTATGTTAGACTATATGTATATTGCTGTGTGTTGGTGTTTGAAGGTATATTTATGTATCTATATGTTAGTACGTTTATATATGTATTTGGTTGAATGTTGTTGTATTTTTATGTATGCATGTATATATGGGTAGTTGTTATTGTAGATAGATATATTTATATATATATGTTTATTTGTAGATATGTATGTATGTGTGTATATTTATGTATGTTTGTATATGTATATATATGTGTGTGTGTTGGCACCTATTATGTATGAGTTTGTTTGTGTGTATGTGTGGGTATGGAAACTTTGGTATATCATGACTGTTTTTATATATGTAAGTATGTGTGCATAAAAGTCTATGTGTATGTGTGTGTATTTAGGTTTATATGTATATGTGCGTGCATGTGTACTTGTTATCATAGATATGTATATGTACGTATATGTTTATGTTTATATATTTATTTGTATGTATTTCTGTATGTATATGTATGTATGAGTGTATATTTATGTGTGTTAATTTGTTTTTGCTCCCGTGTATATATATATATGTATATATTTGTGGATTTCTTTATCCTGTTTTTCTTTGCCAAATATATAATGAAACTATTATCAACTTATATGATTAATAATATATATTTTTATTGATATTTATGGTTTTAGAATTTTCGTTTTAATATATTAAATAATATTATTTTTAACCATTTTTATCTTTGTATATTTGCTCCCTTAAGTTATAATTCAATAAGTGGTTAGCATTTATTTAAGTCTGAAATATTTACTGGTTGTGATTTCTCATTGTCTATGTCATTGTCTGTGGATGTATGTATGTGTATATATCGGTGTCTATGTGTATGTAGAGTGTATTCACATTTAACTGTGTGTGTGTATAAGTGTTAGTTTCACGTCTCCTTTTTTCATAAAGGGCTGTAGAGATGTTCATGTATCCCCCACCTCCCCCCCTTTTTTTAGTGTGTGTGTGTTGTGTGTGTGTGTGTGTGTGTGTGTGTGTGTGTATCTAATTATATCTGGGTGCTTATGTATTATAATCTGATTGTGTTTTTGTTGTGTCACGCGTGAGTTTAAGACCATATTCACAAACTTTAAAATAAAAACGGAAAAGAAAGGGAAAAAGAAAAAATATATATACATGTATTGTCAAATGACCGGATCTATTGTAGCGTCTTGTCTTGTCGAACGTAATTTCAATGAAGAAATGAATTGAATAAACTAAACATATATATTTTTTTCTTTTCTCAATAATTTTGTAGTTTTTAAACTTAATAGTGATTAAATTTGGATTTTAAAATTGCCAGTTTTAATTTTAATATTAAATTTTATCATATAAATTTATAATTATTAGTTAGTATAAATTATTTTTTAATATTACACGTATTTAAAGATCTGAATAGCTATTATAGCAGGATTTCGTTGTCAAGCTTTTGAATCTTTCTATACTTCGTTTTTGATTGGTTATTCTAGCTTTTGTAACAATGTTTCCCCCTAGTGTAGGATCGTTAATTAATCTGAAACTTTTAAAACCATTTATTTTCTTTTCAACATCATCACTTGATAAGACACAGAGTGTGTTGAAACAAAATGGCTATTTTTGTAGTGATTTTATAACATACTTATGTTATAATTTTTTTATAAAAATAATTATATCTGCTCTACTTTGTATTGAGCACCATTTTAAGAATAGTAATTGTTGGTTATTGGAATTCATTCCGTATATACCAATTATATACTTTGATATATATGTATATATATATACAGAATATATATATATATATATATATAATATATATATATATATATATATATATATATATATATATATATATAAAACATAAACAGAATATATATATATATAAACAGCATATATATATATATATATACAGAATATATATATATAAATAGTATATATATATATATACAGAATATATATATATATATATATAAAAGAATATATATATAAACAAAATATATATATATATATATATATATATATATATATATATATATACATATATATATACAGAATATATATATATATATATATATATATATATATATATATATATAAAAAAATATATATATATATATATATATATATATATATATATAAAAGAATATATATATAAACAGAATATATATATATATACAGAATATATATATATATATATATATATATATATAAAGAATATATATATAAACAATAATATATATATATATATATATATATATAGAATATATATATATATATATATATATATATATATATATATATATATATATATAAGAAATATATATATATGTTTATGTATTACAATGAATCATTCATATAAAAAACAAAATAATTTCCATACCTGAGGATGACTGAATGTACAGTCGAAAGTATTTGCGTATTAAAGAAAGACCTTATAGCGTTTATAATATTTAAATACAAAGCTCATAAAATTCATTGAATGATTAGTAGGTTAATGCACCTTTAAAATTTTGTTTGCGAAAGGATTTCGCCATTTTATATCATTAACTTTACTAATCTACTTTTTGTATGAATGATTCATTGTAATATAAATTGAACTGCACCTCATATATATATATATATATATATATATATATATATATATATAAATATAATATATATATATATATATATATATATATATAAACAGAATATATATATATACTGTTTATATATATATATATATATATACTTTTATATATATATATATATATACTGTTTATTTATATATATATATATATATATATATTTATATATATATATATATATATATATATATATATATATATATATATAAGTTGCAAAGTGCGAAAGAAAGCCCTCGTGTAAATAGAAGAGATAAGCACCTGAGTGAACACCCCAAACTCGGCAGGATGGTTTCTCCTCTTTTGGACGTTGATAAAACATCTGAAAAATCGAATCAGTTTGCGGCAGAACGACATATGCTGTCAAGCTAGTGCATCGCTTCAATCTCTAGGTGTCATCTCATACCCTTCCGTCGCGCTGCCCTTTTGATCATGGGTCGCTGCCGAGGAACTCTTATTACCCTACCACTGAGCGTCACGCTAAACTGACTACGTTGGTGGTATTTTGCGGTAGACACTGCCTATTGGTTGCTCAAGTGGAAAACAAATATGCCAGATTTTGTCGGCCCCATATCCACGTGCAAAAGCAACGATCGTCTCTACATGAGTTCTTGTGGCAGAACTGGGGCAGAAAGAGGCGAAAGAACGGGGCTGGGATCTAAAAACAACAATGATAAAGACAATAGATTCAGTAATAAATGAAATAATGAACACGTTTCTTCTCAAGAAAACCAGAGAATCTATATGTTGTGGCCTTGTTAGGGCCAGGAATAAAAGACACAAAGAGAGAAACGGAGTTAAACAAATATATTAAAAGAAACAGTAATACAAACATATACAACCAAGAGTGTTACGGCAAGAATGTTCGGTCCGACTGTCAGAGCTGACTGCTGGAAAATTCCCTCTCCAGAAGGCAGTACCTGCTCCTATTTATAGCTGGGAGAGTCTATGCGTGCATGCGTAAATTATCTTAACAATAACGTTGCACCTTTTCCCATCTTCTATTAATACTCTTCCCAGATATATAACTATTGTGGCTGTGTTAGGGCCAGAAATAAAGATACAAGAGGGGAATTGAGTTAAACAAATATATTAACAGAAACAGTAATACAATCATAACAGGATCAACAGATAGATAGATAGATAGATAGATAGATAGATAGATAGATAATGAACTGACTGACATGAGGAACTGTTGTGCTCTTGTTAGGGCCAGAAATAAAGACACAAAGAGAAGAATTGAGTTAAACAAATATATACAAACGAGAGAGTTACAGCAAGAATATTCGGTCGGACTGTCAGAGCTGATTGTTGGAAACTTCTCTCTCTCAAAAGGCAGTACCTGCTCCTATTTATAACTGAGATTCCATGCGTGCGTGGATAAATTAACATAACACTATCAACCGAAATGTTGTATGAAAACCGACAGTCTTCATCTTTGGTATTTCTATAACAGATAAGCGTCCGGGAATTTCGACCTGAACCATTGTATTGATTTCATCCCGTTTTGCATATCTAGGGATATCTCGGCTTGTTTTGTTTTGTTTTTTTGTTTTTTAAAGCACTGCCCGTTTATTGTTTGCCAGTCTTGTTTCCACCGTGCCTGACTTTGCAGTACCCGAAGCACAGTTTGAACTCACAATTACTAGATCGAACATTCCAGAACCAGAGCTTTAATTATCTTAGCCAGAGGTTCCTAACCATTCTGGCGTTATCACCCACTTTCACATTGAAAAATTTTCCACCACTCACCTGTGGAGTAAATATTCAAAAGCATACAAAAATTGTTTGGTAAAAGTTTGTTACTGGTTCGTATGATGACTTTATGATGTCGTAAAATACAACAAAGGGAGGTAACAAATAACATTGACTTATGCGGCTGCTGCTGCTACTACTGTATTAAAAACAAACAAACGTATATACTGAAGGTAAAAGGCCAAAGGCCCAAAAGCTCCGTCCTCCACGTAAAATCCGCCGGAAGGTGGTTTCTAGGCTAGTACTAAATAAAAATTTCGTCAGGAGTCATGGCCCTTTAGCACAGCTAAAAGTAAATGTCAGAGGTCCGGATAAAGGGCCATAATAATTTAGGCGTTGTAAGATGGACAATCCCTTCACGGATGAAGAGAAAACTGGAGGTAACAGAAATATGATTCTACAGAAGGATACTGAGAATATCAGGGACAGAGCGAGTAATCAAGAAAGAAATCTTAAGCAAAATGAAAACTAAAAGGATACACATACTTAGAATCAGAAAAAGGTAGCTGAGGTTCCTGGGGCTTAACCAGGGAAGGTAGACTTGGAGAATTTGACACTCACTCGATATTTCGAAGGGGGGGGGAATGCTGTGGGCCACCTATTTTATGATCTTATGTGAAGTGATGGCAGAACGGGGTTCGGAGACATGACAATGGAACAAGTGTTGCTGACAGCCATGATCGACCACATCTTGAAGAGAAACGGCATAATTTCCACCGCCCACCTATAGTAAATATTCAAAAGCATAAAAGAATTGTTTGGTAAATGTTTGTTACTGGTTCGTATGATGACTTTATGATATCGTATCGTAAAATACAACGAAGGGAGATAACAAATAACATTGACGTATTCGGCCGCTCCTGCTACTACCGTATTAAAAATGACCATTGGAAACTATATTTATGATTCAGGCTATAGTTAGCTTTGCAAGTGTTGACAAAAAAATGAAACGGTTTTTGTTCAGAATTATAAAATTAAAAAGAATATACACTATTAGCAACTAATAAATATTCAGCGAATATATTTTTTGTTATGTCCAATATAGAAGAAATATGTGAGTGTTAATGACCCTTCACAAAACTAGAAAATGCTAAAGTATTCTTTATTTTTGTTATATAAATATCTAGGAAATTGTTCCCATTTAACACACACACACACACACACACACACACATACATATATATATATATATATATATATATATATATATATATATATATATATATATATACAAGTCACTTGATAAGACACCAGTATGTTGAAACAAAATGGCTATTTTTGTAGTGATTTTATAACATATTTATGTTATAATTTTTTTTATAAATAATAATTATATTAATATATATATATATATATATTAAATGGGAACAATTTCCTATATATATATATATATATATATATATATATATATATAGAATTTCCCCATTTAATATATATATATATATATATATATATATATATAAATGGGAACAATTTCCTACACACACACACACACACACACACACACATATATATATATATATATATATATATATATATATATATATGGGAGGCACGGTGGAGTAATGGATAGCGGCTTGGACTTAGGAATCGGACGTTCACTTACGTGCTAATACCCTTGGGAAAGATGTGAATCCCCTCTTCTCCCTCCAGCTATGGGTAAGTAGCCTTGGATGGCAACTAGTCTACGAGAAGGACAAGTCTAAATTCAAAAAACACGTTGTGCACCAAATGTGGATACACAAAAAAAACCTTCACCACTATAATCAAATTTCATGCGCCGGTGTCGGGCTGTCAGTTTCCTAGGAACTGATTTGCTTGACTCTCATACGTCGAATTCGACGCGAGTCAGTATATATATATATATATATATATATATATATATATATATATATATATATATATATATGGTAAAAAAAATAATGACGTAAGAATGTCGTTTTTTGACGTTAAAAATATGTCAAAAAACGACATTATTGCGTCATTATTTTTGCACCAACCTAATATATATATATATATTTCAGCAAGGTTCACCCTTTACAAGGTCCGGGGCCACTTGAGGTACAGGATTACGTTTGGAGGCCAATTGTGTATGTGTTAAATTTGTGGTTAGGGCCCGCTTTGCATGTTTTGACGAAAATTAAACAATTTTTTTTCATAATTATAAAATTAAAAAGTTCTACTAGTAACTAATAAAAATTCAGCGACATTTAATTTAAAATAGGGCTCAATACAGAGTACAGCTAAATATATTTTTCTTTTCAGCAAATTTCACCCTTTACTAGGCCCGGGGGTACAGGGTTACGTTTGGAGGCCACTTGTGCGTGCGTGTATATATTCATATAAACATTATTTATTATCAAGCATTAACAAAAAGTACAGGGTACGATGGATAACTTGTCTAAATGAGGCAAAAATTTTAAATAACACTCACATCTCATTTCAAGAGATATATTTACCAAAATCGCACAAAAATATCTTAAAGACTAAATTGATTCAATAAAATTACAACTGGCTTCAATCACGGCCTCCAGAAGCCTACAGAATCTCCTGCAACTCTTCTGGACGGTCTCCTTGCCATAATGCTGCCATAATCCTTGCCTTCAGTTCATCTTTGGTGTTACAAGGAGTTTTGCTGGTCTGTTGCTCAATTGCGCCCCACACATAATAATCAAGGGGGTTCCAGTCTGGGGAGTTAAGGTGGTCAGATGTAAGGGGTGATATGGTGGCAGAAATTGTTTGACAGTCATGAATAGATTTTCCAGCTTGCGTGACATGGTGCAGAATCCTGTTGCCAGACATGGGGTCTTCCAGCAGCAACTCTCAAGGCAGCACTACCTCCTCAAGGCACTTGATGTCGGCCTCTGTTTTGAGTCCGAGGCCCTGTGAGAAGATGAATGGTGGAATAACATCACTATCACTAGTAGTCACTCAAAACACCTTCGTAATCACCATTAAACTCATCCCACTTTTTCCGAAGTCTCTACACTGTCCTCAGATTGACACCCAAACACTCTGAAATGTTCGTATTGGAGCTTCCAGAGCTATTGCCAAGCAGTACGGCATACCGTTTCTAAATATTCTGGCGGAGTGAATTGTGTCATGGTGCTCTTTTTCTCACAGACGGTGCCCAACTGACCCTACTGTACTGTGAAGTCGACAAAATCAAAACAAACAACACGCATGCGCGAAATTAAAAATATAAAATGGCGACAATTTTATTGCACCCTGTAGATAAACAGTGAACGTATTTTTTTCATAACTTTATAGCGATCTGCTGAGCGTAGCTTAGATGTGTGACAAGGCCGAATATATGGAGCTCTTTACCGGCGCGTTTCGTCCTATTATTAACTTGAACAAGGTAAATGTGAGGACTTTTTTTTTGCATCAATTATTTTTAAACAGAAATAAAACTTTTTAAATTCAGCAACGCTGATAAATATTTTTCAGGTTAACTGAAATATATATATATATATATATATATATATATATATATATATATATATATATATATATATATAGGCTGGTATGTACTATACCCGACCTCTTCCCGGTCGGGGCTGGGGCAAGTCTGATTAGGTGCCGCGGGCAGTGTTTCAACATTTGCATTTCTCTTCCTCCATTTATATGTTACAAATTAAACTAAGCACAACTGAAGACGTGTTATATACAATGCCTATGAACACTAATGGGTATGATCCCAATCCTCATAAATACGTTGGACACTTGGACAATATTGTAAGTGGGAGTAATATGCTAAGTAGTCCATCACTAGCAGTGGTTTACCTACTTCACGCCGCTGGCGAGTATTGTATTTTGTTGAAGTTATAAAGATTAGCGTTTCATTTCCAACCTCCGTTTTGGTTATTCCTCACTCAGTAACCCTTTCTAGGTTACAACACTATGAACGGATAAAATATTTTCGCGGATTTTGACGTCATTCTGATTTTTTTTTTTTTTTTTTTTTGTCCAAGTCCGTGAATTTGTTTTGTCTATAATAGTCTCGAAAAAAAAAAAAAAAAAAAAAAAAAAAAAAACAGTAAATAAAATTCATTATTTTTTCATCCAGAATGTTGAATGTGTTAAAATTATTAAACATTTTAAACAAGAAAACTCACAAGATGATGTTATAAATTGCCGCAAAACATTGTTGATTTATTTTAGATGGAATAGTCTATTATGACATGTTGTATTTAGATACACTGTAGAAGACGGAAAGTGTGACACTGAAATCCAAAGGCGCATTGGGATAACGAAAGATGCCTTCCGCAAACTATGCAGAGTATTAATCAACAGAAAAACATTGTAAAGAACAAAGAAAAACGTACTAAACTGTTTCGTGATATATCTATATTCTATAAAACAGTAAATGCCGGACAGTCTCTTCAAAGATCAAAAAGAGATTTGTATCTATTTCCAATTTTTTCTTATTTGAATTGTTCACCTATATTGCGTATGATCCTTTATTTTACATAATTAGAAGAGAATAAAATTTGTATTTTATATGAATATTAGCTAATAGAGTGCCCCCCTACGTATCATAAATTCGGAATAAAATAATGACAAATTTTCTCGGATTTTACCGTATTTCTAAGTTTTTTTTAAGTCCAAATCCGTGAATTTGTTTTACTGGTCTCAAAAAAAAAAAAAAAAAAAAAAAAAAAAACAGTAAATAAAATTCATTATTTCTTCGTCCTCCATAATGTTGAATGTGTTAAAATTATTTAACTTTTCAAACAAGAAAACTTACAAGATGTTGTTATAAATTGCCGCAAAACGTTGTTAATTTATTCAAGATGGAATGCTCTATTATAACATGTCTCTAATTTGGATTTAGATAAATTGTATTTATTTCCAGTTTGTCTAGTTGAATTGTTCACCTATATTGCATATGATCCATTATCTTACATAGTTAGGCGTGAACAAAATTTGTATTTTATATAAATACTTGATTGTGAAAATTAAGATGGAGTAGGGTGGGGGTGTCCCCCCGCTTTATCATAGATTCGGAGTTGGGCATGAGACACTTGCACCGGCCCTGATATATATTTTATTGTCGCTTTATCAAGAGATTTCTATCAAACAGGTGTGTTTAGGTGTTGGTCTCAGACCGATATTCAAAGGCCCATCCCCAAATCATCTATTTGTGATTCTTTGATTACACGGTAATTATTTGGCTAAAAGTGCAGATAAGGACACACAGACTAATTTTAAAAAAAGATGCATCATTTCTGGTGTAAAAAAAAATTTTTCAGATGATCATAACAATTTTCTCTTAGAAAAATGATGAACATAATTTTTTTTCTTAAAAAAAAACAAGACACTGATGATGACAGTGTGCTAATGTCGAAAGTACTCGGAATAAAATGCAGCAACATGGTAATTTTATTTCTTCATTTAATAAGGATACTTGTCTACTTATTTTAATAGGATCCTCTCATAATTACGGACAAGTTTCTTAGTATCATAGAATTGGGGAGGAGCACGAGAAACTTTTACTGGTTCTTATATTTTTATTGCAGTTTTATCATCAGGAGAATTCTACTGAACAGATTTAGGTGTTAGTCTCAAACAGATAACCCATATTCCTGGACAATCTCCTCTTAGATGAAGAAGAGACATGAGGCAACAGAAATGTGGTTCTACAGAAGGATACTGAGTATACCATGAACTGACTATGTGAGCAATGACGAAATTTTAAAGAAAATGTAAACAAAATGTATAGCTAACGATGTCTTCAAAAAGCTAAGCAGTGTATCAGGAATCAGGAAAATTTAATAGAAACAAAGCGTCCGAAACTGTTTTGTAATATAGGTCCTCCTATATGGCAGTAGAGTAGATAGAAAGTTATAGAGAGCCGTGATCTCCCACGTTCTAAAGGGACACTGCGCACATAACAAGATGAAATTAGGATTTTTAAGAAAATTTGCTCTGCTTGAGATCAGAGGTAAACTGGTACAAAATATAAAATTCGAATTTTGATCTTCCCTCCTTTCTTTTTAAGTACACGATTGCCACCATATCACGGAGTGAAAGATTAGTTTGTATAGCTTTCCCTTGGGGCAGCCTTAACTGCCACTGTACGAAGTAGCTAAGAGGGTGCCCTGTGCTCAAGATGGGCGTGAACCTTAGCTGGAGGCAACAGACCCCGGCATGCGAATGTAAAGTAGATTTTTCTTCCCCTGTCAAACGCGTGTACTCTGCTTTTTCTTTTTACCGCCATTCGTCTTTCTGTAGCGTACTTGTGAGTAGACCTCAGAGGTAGAACAATGCAGCGTACCTGGTTTCAGAGTTGACTGAAAACACCGGATAGAAAAGATTGTTACCATAGATTAATCTCGGCTAAAGAACACACTGACATATATATATATATATATATATATATATATATATATATATATATAAAGACATTTTTTTGTTTATACATTTTTTATAGATACAAATATTTAAGTAAATGCTTTGTTTATAATAAACAGTATTAACAACATTTGCCGAGAAATTTTCATGGAAAATATGCGTCCTCCGACAGGAATCGAACCTGTATCCTATACGGGACCGTTATATAGCCTGACATGCTTTTACCAATTTCGCCACAGAGGAGCGTTTCGGTTAACAAGGTCGATTTTACTGTTTTCAAACTACAATTTTCCATGATTTTCTCACGTATATTCATATCAGGCTATATGACGGTTCCGTATAGGATACAGGTTCGATTCCTGTCGGAGGACGCATATTTTCTATGACAATTTCTCGGTAAATGTTGTTAATACTGTGTATTATAAACAGAGAATTTATTTAAAATATTTATGTCTATAAAAAAGAATGTATAATCATAAAAATTTCTTAAAATAATTGTCGGACTTTTTCCATTGCATAATATATATATATATATATATATATATATATATATATATATATATGTGTGTGTGTGTGTGTATATGTGTATATATATATATATATATATATATATATATTATATTGTTTATTTATTTTTAAAATAATAATGTAGCGTTCTTCAGTTTTTTAAACAAATAAAAAAGCGTTAGTTGGTCAATTGATAAAAAATCGCCTGAGGATTGAAAACAAGGTTTGCGGGTTCAACTGACCTTCTGATTTTTATATATATAAAACCTTATTTTTATATATATAAAACCTTATATATATATATATATATATATATATATATATATATATATATATATAATCATTTCACTACTATAATGTTATTAAAACGCAATGGTTTATTGATTGTTACAGAATATGGACAAAATATTATCAAGGAGAGAGAGAGAGAGAGAGGGGGGGAGCAATAATCTAACAGGAATTAAGAAAACAGAAGATAACGATTGACATTGCATTTAAATTATTGAAGATCAACATTGACCCGAAAAGAAGAAGCCAAAGAAAAGTTCCACGAACGGGAAGTGCGAGAGATGAAACTGTTAGCATTGAACTTACGGTTACATCTAGGCACTTCAATTATAAAATAATGAGACCTTGCCGTCAATCTAGTACTGCGCTTAAATTCATAAAGTTTAGGTAACATAGAAACAAATTTATCAGAACAATTGCTATTAAAGTTTTTATACAAAAGGCACAGGGAAGCTACATTACGGCGTTGGGACAGTGACTGAAGCCGAGATGCCCGACCAGGACCAATAATATTGCAGATTCTTCTTTGGATTTCATCAAGAATCTCTAAATCTGCATATAGCAGAAGCAACAGTATTCAAAGCAAGGACAGACGATATATATATATATATATATATATGTGTGTGTGTGTGTGTGTGTGTGTGTGTGTGTGTGTTTAACCTAGGGAAAGTTACTGAATAAAATAATCACACGAAGGTTGGTAATGAACGATAATACTTAGATCAAGAACAACACATAAGATTCGCCAGCGGCGCGTGGAAGTAGTCAACTGCTAGAAGTGAGTCAAGTGAATTCCCCAGTGAATAGACCGACATACAGTATTTACTACTGTGTTTATGTGAATGAAGACATACCCATTATTGTCCGTAGGTATACTACAACAATGTGTGTGTGCGTGTATGTGTGTGTGTGTGTGTGTGTGTAGAATGTACAATAATAACCGAAAGAAAAGTGATTTTTTTATAGGTATGTAGTAGTTCTTGCAATATAATTATTTAAACGCACACGGAAACCTACACACCTCCGTCTACAATATACCCGTAGAAAATAACGATGATAATAGGCTCACCCACCTGTAATAAAAAGACTAAAAATAATGGAAGTATTAATAATAAAAATGAAAAGGCCAATAATATCAATTATGAACACGGTCACAACCTACTGACCGTGTTTAGAAAATAAAAAGGATCCCCACCAGTACACACACACACACACACACACACACACACACACACACACACACATATATATATATATATATATATATATTATATATAAATTTTTTCTAATTTTTGTCTTTAATGGGATCCTCTCATAATTACCGACAAGTTTCTTAGTATCATTATTAAAGGAAGAAAGAAAATTACCTTGTTAATGCATTCCGAGTGCTTTTGGCATTAGCACAATGTATCCATCAGGGTCTTGTTTTTTCTCAGACAAAAAATTGTTGTGTTCATCATTTTTCTAAAACAAAATGGTAATTTTCTTGCTTCCTTTAATAAGGAAAAAAAGAAGACACTGATGATGACATTGTGCTAATGTCGAAAGTACTCGGATAAAATGCAGCAACATGGTAAGTTTCTTAGCATTCTTAAGAACATTTACCGACGTGAATACCCAAGAAATTTAATAGAAAATATATGTCCTCCGATAGGAATCGAACCTGTATCCTACACGGAATCGTCATATAGCCTGACGTGCTATATCATTTTACTACAGTGACAGCGTCCAGGTAAACAGAAAATATATTAAAATAATTGTCGGACTTAGTCCAATTCATAATATATGTCATTATAAATAATAAATGTGTTCGTGTATATATATATATATATATATATATATATATATATATATATATAATGGACTCTCCCGTCGGTTTCGACGTATGAGGATCTGGCAACTTAACCAATTGATTCAGTTATGTAATTTTGTGCGACATCTTAAGTGGCATTTAAGACCCGCTAGTGATTTACAAAGGAACAAGAGTGGGGATTGTGGGATGAGATCACTGTTTGATTGGCTGACGTTTTAGATCTTGCTCTCCCTTCTTGAAGACGATTCAGACTAGCAGATTGAAAACTGCTGAGTCCACTAAAACATGCTGATCTCCATTCTCCCGCTCCAAGGCTAAGCGCTCAATGGGGTTATGTGGTATATTGACAGCTGACAAGTTGCTCTTCAGCTTGTCTTTGTATTTTAGCCATGGGCGTCCTACATTCCTGTTGCCCTTATCTAACTGGCTGTACCTTAGGATCTTAGGTATCTTGTCATCAGACATTCTCAAGACATGACCAGTCCACCGTAACTGAGACTGTATGAGAAAAGTCTCGATTCCTCCAATATTACACCTATTAAACAGGTCTACGTTAGATGTCCTATATTGAAGGTTAACTCCACAGATTGCACGCAGACAGCTTTTATGGAAAACATCCAGCTGGCGTATATGGTACCTGTATGTAGTCCACGACTCTGAGCCATACAAAAGGATGGCAAGTACAACAGCTCTGTAAACCCGAATTTTCGTATCCAGTCGAATACCCCGCTCATTCCACAAGCGATGGCGAAGTTTGCCGATAGCACTGGTAGCCTTAGCAATCCGATGCATGATTTCATCATCTAAAGTTCCACTGTAGTTGACTTTGCTACCAATATAGGTGAAAGACTTTACATAGTTCAGGACTTTGTCTTCTACTTTCAATGGTCTCTCTGGAAATTTGCTTAGTGTTATGGTGCAGGTTAGGACCAAGGAAGAACAACACTAACACAAGAGTAGAAATAACGAAGGTATATTACACGAAATAATAATACAAGATGTGGAAGTTGTTAGTATGACTGTCAGTCTGGTTTGGAGTGAACTACTATCGGCTCGACCACCCACCACAAGGGTTGCATGTGGCCCAAGACCGAGTTTAACGTGGATTTCCCGAGCCCGTAGGCTCGGCCAAAAAAATGCCCGTAGAACCCGTATAAACGGGACCGGGTTGGTCAACCTCCCCGAACGAGACTCTGCCCTTCGGCGGAGTCTCGTCCGGGTACCTCTCTGCTCAGAAGCAGAAAGTTCGACCGTCAAGCCGAGCTTCTCGGCTTGATTCGTCCCTCTCTCTTGAGAGGCGTAGTATACATAGTGGTAGGTGACACTTCGAAGTAGCTTTATCAGGAGATTTCTATCAGACAGGTGTATTTAGGTGTTGGTCTCAAACAGTTATTCCAAGACCTATCCAAGAATCAACCATTTGTGATTCTTTGATTACACGGTAATTATTTGGGTAAAACTGCTGATTAGGACAGAGCCAAATTTTAAAAAGAAGCATCATTTCTGGTGTAAAAAAAATAATTTACATAACAATTTTATCTTAGAAAAATGATGAACATATCAATAGAAAAAACAAAACCCTGATGATGACATTGTGCTAATGTCGGAAGTACTCGGAATAAAATGCATCAACATAATTTTCTTTCTTCCTTTGATAAGGATTCTTGCCTACTTATTTTAATAGAATCCTTTCATAATTACAGACAAGTTTCTTAGTATCATCGAAGAGGAGAACGAGATACTTGTACTGGTCCTTATATAACTTTTATCATATGGGGACTTTTACCGCACAGGAGTTTTTAGGTGTTAGTCTCAAATAGATAACCTGTATTCCTGGACAATCTCTTCTTAGATGAAGAAGGAATATGTGGCAAAAGAAATGTGGTTCTACAGAAGGATACTGAGGATACCATGGACCCAATATATGAGCAACTACGATGTTTTAGAGAAAATAGAAAGAAAATGAAAACTTATACTTAACATCAGGAAAAGACAGTTGAAATTTCTAAGGCACATAATGAGGAAGGAGGGCTTGGAAAATCTGATACCCACAGGGAAGATTGACGGCTAGAGGGATAGAGAAAGGCAATGCGTAACATGAAGAGCTTGTGTAAATGGATGGCGTAACTGAAACACATTCAAGACATTACTCGATAAGAAAAGGTTCAAAGTTTATTATTTTAAGATTGTTCAGCTTTGGCACGCTCAAGTCACCGTGCTGATAACAAACATGGCGCCAATTTGTTTACATTGCGCAGATCAGTACGAAAATTTCAGTAATTGCACAGCTCAGTGTTGCCAACGTTGTGTGAATTGATTGGACGGTTTTTGAAATATTAGAAAAAATGTTATCTCAATAATAATTTGGCACGCTGTGTATATGCACTCAACATGAACACCATAATTTAAGCGACAACTGTATTCCACTTCTTACCACACCCGGATCAATTGATCGGTGGATATTGAGTTCACAGCTTCAACAATTCGATGTCTCAAATTTTCAAAAAGATTTGAGAAATCGGAAAGAAGGATCAAACAAATGACATCTTTGCGGAATTGGCGGCGAAATTTACGTTGCACTTGCACAATCTTAATTGCACTTCGGAAATTGCAGTACACAAAACGACTTTTCTTGTAGTGTGGACATTTTAAAGATTGACAAAAGTTATAACAAACTAGCAGCATGGCCCGGCGTTGCCCGTGCTTGATTCAAAAATCGTACGACTCATACAGCAATCGCTATCACTTGACTTAAAATATTTTGCCCTTCCTTGCCTTTAAAGGTGCCCTTTGCCGTGCTGATGTTGCTACATGCCTTAATTCTTGCCTATCTCACACTGCGAATTTTTTTCTAAGCTCTATACTAAACATTAAATCTGTTACGAAAAAAGAACTAAACAAAATGAACACAAAACGATCAGCTTTAAAAAAGGACTCGTAACTGGAAAAACCGAATGAAAAAGAATGTTAACAACAAATACTTTTTTCACACCCAAACCAGTTCTGCGGAATCAGAATCAACGTTGAGTTTAAGCCAGCGAATGAACTAATTGGAGTAAAGTGCCATGCAGATTTAAATTTTTTCCACTTGTGACGAATGCAGCTATCGATTTTTTTTGCATGCTAGCATGCGAGTTAACATTCGTGTCAGTCAATAGAATCTTCCTGCCTATTCGTGGCAGCCAGCTATTGGCTCTCACTCTGGCCAGTTAAAATGGCCGCAAACTACATGAAAACTGACGTAGAAGCATGAAAAAATCGATTATTTCCACTATCGATGGGAGTTGGGAAATGCAAAGTCGGTCTTGGCCTTCCCGCTAACTTGGAGCATGTGCATGTAAATTTTGGTGCAAATCCGTCGAAAATTGCGGCCGTGCATTCGTCACACACACACACACACACACACACACACACACACACACACACACACACACACACACACACACACATCCTGCCTTTTATAGATAGAGATTAAAACAAAATCTGAAAACAAAACCAATAAAAAGAAACATTTAAAGAAGGTTGAAATAAAATAATTTATTTTAATAACTTAGAACCGTTTCCTATCTAGTAATATGTTGAATGTTTTTCTTAGCATTTGTTTTTATTAAATATTCTATCCATTCGGTTGACGTTGTTTTTTTCTTTTCTCTTTCTTTCTTTCTTTCTTTCTTTCTTTCTTTGTCTTTTCTCCTTTTCTTTATTTTTTTCTTTTTTTCACTATTTTTTCATTCTTTCATCCTTTCTTTCTTTCTTTCTTTCTTTCTTTCTTTCTTTCTCCCTCGCGCGCGCCTTTTTTTTCTCTCTCTTTCTTTCTCTCACGCTTTTCTTTTACTTTCTCCGTTCGTTCTTTCTTTCTTACGCGCTTTTTCTTTGTTTCTTAAGATCATTTTGTTTTTTGTCGAAAACAACTTCTTTCTTTCTTTCTTTCTTTCTTTCTATTTAACTATCTATCTATTTTTTCATGCAGTATAAACACCTATCGATACATATTTACATATATATCAGTGTTCATATCTATCTATCTATATATCTATCTATCTATCTATCTAATTATCTATCTATGATAATCTTGACCACCACCTTTTCGACTAAACTCGCAAGCCTTCCCAGCAATTCGATTTTCCGTTTCTTTCTGTCTCTTAGCATTTGTTTTTATTCAATTTTCGATGTTTGCTCTTTCTTTTGAATAACCCTGCATATATATATATATATATATATATATATATATATATATATATATATATATCAACACTCAGAGGATACAGGCTGTTTCATGCTAGACGCAATCGACGGGCCGCCTGAAGATTGCGTCTAGCATGAAACAGCCTGTCGCCTCTGAGTGTAAACTTCAATGTTCACTTTTATATTTATATTTACATACGCTATATCTCTGATGTTGAGCACTTTATCCCCTAAATATAGCACACCATAAAACTATATTTCTTCATTATATATATATATATATATATATATATATATATATATATATATATATATATATACTCGTGCAAATTAATTGAAACAAAACGAATAATTCCGTTATTATTTACTTTTTTTCGTATCTTTCCAATGAAACATGACCCAGTGCAGATGTTAGTACTTCATAGGTCCATTCCACGAAGTCGTTGCAGATTGACCACAGATTCTCGATTGCATTTAAATCGGGAGAGTTTCCGGGCCTGTCTATAGTACTTTGATTTGCTCAATAGTAAGGTTTGCCATTGTGTTGGTGCAGCGTTACAATTTTCGTACGCTTCCTTGGGGTAACGTCCATCGCAGATAATGGCCGATAATGGACAACTAAACGACAGTCGAGACAATAGCGTGATGTAAATCTGATGCAATCACGGCTGACACAATATTTTTCAAGGCCAAACAATTTTCGACATCCACCTTGAAAATAGATTGATATTACTGAACACGACTGCAAATATATAATTAAACGTATAAATATAAATAAATGTACGTGTCAGTGTTCACATACAAATACGTACATATATCCTTTGGTGAAAGAAAAACCGTTCTCAATGCTAAATAACGGAGCTATTGAGTATATATTAGTAAAAATAAATGGTACCCTACGCCGACTGTAGGACTTGGAGTTGCGTACTACGGATGCAATCATCAGGTACCGATCTTTGTTTACAGTTTTGGTTTTACAGTTTGGGTTGTAAAGATCCGTACCTGATGATTGCATTAGTAGCAGGAACCTCTGAGTCGTACTGGCGTCATGGAGAAATATGTATTTTTACAAATATATATATATATATATATATATATATATATATATATATATATATATATATATATATATATATGTGTGTGTGTGTGTGTGTGTGTGTGTGTATGTTAGCATAGTAATCTAAAGAATTATGGGGGCTGTCGACATAGGAATTGGCACATCATTTTGACATATAAGGTAATACCAAATGATCTCTTTTCCAATCGAAATTCTCAATAATCAATTTTGATATAGCGGTTCGGTAGGAATTATCTCTCGGATCAGAATATGTATGCCCTTTCCCGCGGATTAAAATACTAATCCTTGACTCTCGACTTAAAATCATTGTAGTGTCTGGAAGCTTTGTGAAAACCTTTTCTATCACAGATACGTGCACTCTATCTATCTATCTATCTATCTATCTATCTATCTATCTATCTATCTATCTATCTATCTATCTATCTATCTATCTCTGCCCATTCATTATCTATCTATCTATCTATCTATCTATCTATCTATCTATCTATCTATGTCCATTCATTATCTATCAATCTATCTATCTCTATCTATCTCTGTCCATCTCTCTCTTCTCTCTCTCTCTCTCTATCTATCTATCTATCTTTGTCCATTATCTATCTATCTATCTATCTATGTCCATCTATCTATCTCATTCCATTATCTATCTATCTATCTATCTATCTCCATTATCTATCTATCTTTGTCCATCTCTATCTATCTATCTATCTATCTATCTATCTATCTATCTATGCCCATTCATTATCTATTCATCTATCTATCTATCTATCTATCTATCTATCTATGTCCATTCATTATCTATCTATCTCTGTCCATTATCTCTCTCTCTATCTATCTATCTATCTTTGTCCATTATCTATCTATCTATCTATCTATCTATCTATCTATGTCCATCTATGTCCATTCATTATCTATCTATCTATCTATCTATCTATCTATCTATCTATCTATCTATCTATCTATCTATCTATCTATCTATTTCATTTTGTTGTCGTTCTTTCTTTTTGTGTGTGTGCGTGTGTCTGTGTGTATGTGTGCCCTGGCGTCGATTTCATCTTTTGAAGGCCTAACACTTCAATTTTCAGAAGTGAACCGCCAGACTACACTCACGTCGGATTTGATTATTAAGGGCCTGTGAAGAACCAGTCACATCGTTTCTGAAGAACTGATAACAGAAAAATGGTCTCTCCACAGTTCTGAATTTAGACTTTCACTTCTCCCATATTGAATGCCAACCAACGTAAGAAAGCCGAGTCTGATCCACTATTTAACCCATAGCTGAGGAAGATGGATTCATGCATTTTCCAAGAGAATTAACTAGAGGTGAACAAAACAGAGTAGGCCAGAATTTGAACTAGGCTCGACATATTCACTTTCCACGTTTTTTGTTTGTCTGTCTGTCTGTCTGTCTGTCTATCTATCTATCTATCTATCTATCTATCTCAGTCTGTCTATCTATCTATCTATCTATCTATCTCATTCTGTTGCTATTTTTTCTTTCTATCTTGGGTTTAAATTTTTTTTCTTAGAAAATAAAGTAAATAACATATTTTTAAAGATTCTATTTAATAAAATTTCATTTCATT
This sequence comes from Acanthosepion pharaonis, assembly GCA_903632075.3. Lineage (NCBI taxonomy): Eukaryota > Metazoa > Mollusca > Cephalopoda > Sepiida > Sepiidae > Acanthosepion > Acanthosepion pharaonis. The sequence continues at coordinate 1,635,118 of CAHIKZ030005202.1, read as the reverse complement.
TAAAAAAGTAGTTTTTCTAATAATTGTGAAAAATATTTTCTTTAAATAAAATAAGATTTTCATTTTTACAGAATAGTCAGTTTCTGTGATGTTGAGTAGCGCACACGCGCACGCACACACATATACACACACATATACGCACACAGACATATAAATAGATAGATACGAACAGACTGAGATAGATAGATATATCGAAAGAAAGAAAGAACAATAACAGAATTATAGATAGATAGATAGATAGATAAACACAAACAGACTGAGATAGATATATAGATAGATAGATATTTAGAAAGAAAGAAAGAAAGAAAGAAAGAAAGAAAGAAAGGAAAAAGAACAATAACAGAATGAGATAGATAGATAGATAGATAGATAGATAGATGGTATTTATCAATTCACCCACAGGAATTGAATGTGGCACAAGGCCTTTTTAATGTGGGTATGTCTGAGCCCACAGGCCCTTGAATGTGGCACAAAATAAAACCCATCTAAACCCGTCCAAGCAGGCTAGTTCCCATCTCAACCTCCCCGTGAACGAAACCCCCACCCTTCGGCGGAGCTTCGTCCGGGTTCCTCTCTGCAAGCAGAGAGTTCGACAGACACCCGACCTCACAAAGGCAGCTCTACAAAGCCACCGCAGATTTTCACTACACTTTGATAGATAGATAGGATCGAACGAACAGAGATCTAGCAGAGCTAGATTACACACTAATAGATTTATACAGTGTAATAGATAGATAGGATATAAGAGAAACCCTAATATAAGATAAACCCGGATATAAGAGAAACCCGGATATAAGAGATATTTTCTCTGGTCCCAAATTAGAGCCTGTGTTAATGTATATAAAATAGACCAAACCCGGATATAAGAGAAACCCGGATATAAGAGACTTCTTCTCCGGTCCCGACAACTCCCTTACATCCGGGTTACACTGTATATGTGTATATTTGTGTTATTTAGCCTTACACAAATAATCCCGTCACTTAAAGACATTATGATAGTCAACTATAAATGTCGTACACGATGTTTATACGAATCTACGGATGTTGTACTTCAAACTGAGGCTGTTTCGGGGATGAAATACTTTGAAAAGGGATCAATTTACCTTATAATATCCATCCAAATGATCAATTTTCCAATCGCACTTCTCAATAATCGGTTTTGATATGGCGATTCCGTAGGAATTATCAGCATTAACATCATTAATCCCATTGTAGCGGTCACATCAATGACGCTATCGTCTGCTTCTGTCATTCATTGAACGACTCAAAGAACGTCTTATCTACCAATCAAGAAAATCACGGGTTTGAATGTCGATGAGATTTTTGTTAAAATGTTTATTTATTTATTTAGAAAAGAAACTAAAAAAAAAAAAGAAGGAAAGAAACGTATTTACAAGTCATCATTTATTGAAGGTTAATTTAAATGTAATTTTTTTTTTTAAATAAATAATAAATATTTTTTTAAATTAATTAAATATCAACTTTAATAAAAAGGAACGAAAAAGAGAATGTAAGCAAGGAACTATAAGAAAACGGATACTATACGAAGAAAGAAAGAGAGAAAGAAAGAAACGGTAAATAAGAAAGAAAGAAAGAAAGACAGGAACGGTAATTAAGAGAGAAAGAAAAAAGAAAGAAAGAAAGAAAGACTAAATAAGAAAGAAAAATCTCAAAGTAAAAAAGAAAGAAAGTGTAAATAAGAAAGAAAGAAACTAAATAAGAAGGAGTGAAAGAAAAATAAAGTAATAAAGAAACTGTAAACAAACTGGAAAGAAAAAAGTTGTAAATAAGAAAGAAAGAAAGAAAGAAAGAAAGAAAGAAAGAAAGAAAGAAAGAAAGAAAGAAAGAAAATCTGTAAAAAAAAGGAAGAGAAAAGAAAAAGCTGTAAGAAAGAAAGAAAGAATGAAAGACAGGAACGGTAAATAAGAAAGAAAGAAAGAAAGAAAGAAAGAAAGAAAGAATGAAAGACAGGAACGGTAAATAAGAAAGAAAGAAAGAAGCTGTAAATAAGAAGGAAAGCAAGCAAGAAAAAAGAAAGAAAGATAGGAAGAAAGAAAGAAGCTGCAAATAAGAAAGAAAGAAAGAACGAAAAATCTGTAAAATAAGAAAGAACGAAAAAGCTGTAGATAAGAAAGAAAGAAAGAAGAAAAAAAAGAAGCTGTAAATAAGAAGGAAAGAAAGCAAGAAAAAAGAAAGAAAGATAGGAAGAAAGAAAGAAGCTGCAAATAAGAAAGAAAGAAAGAAAGAACGAAAAATCTGTAAATAAGAAAGAAAGAAAGAAAGAAAGAAGCTGTAAATAAGAAAAAAAGAAAGAAAAAAGAATCTGTAAATAAGAAAGAAAGAAAAAAGAATCTGTAAATAAGAAAGAAAGAAAGTAAGAAAGAAAGAAGCTGTAAATAAGAAAGAAAGAAAGAAAGAAAGAAAGAAAGAAAGAACGAAAGAAGCTGTAAATAAGAAAGAAAGAACGAAAAATCTGTAAATAAAAAAGAACGAAAGAAAGCAAGCAAGAAAGAAAGAAGCTGTAAATAAGAAAGAAAGAAAGAAAGAAAGAAAGAACGAAAGAAGCTGTAAATAAGAAAGAAAGAACGAAAAATCTGTAAATAAAAAAGAACCAAAGAAAGCAAGCAAGAAAGAAAGAAGCTGTAAATAAGAAAGAAAGAAAAAAGAATCTGTAAATAAGAAAGAAAGAATTCAAGAAAGAAAGAAGCTGTAAATAAGAAAGAAATTGTATAAAAAAAGAAAGAAAGAAAGAATGTGATAACAAAAATCGAACGGGAAAGAGAAAGTAACAATGAAGTATGAATAAAAAATATAAGAAAAAATGAAAGAAGGAAATAAACTTTAAATAAAGACAAAAGAAAAATATAAGAAAGAAAAATACAATGAATGAATGAACAATGAGAAAAAATTAACGAACAGATTTTTGCCGCTTTTCATTTTTATTTTATTTTTACTTTTTGAGTCCATAAATACAAACCCCGAACACCGCTTATTTTTTCCCGTTTTGCTTTGTTTTGATTCTCCTATTAAGAAAAATCGTTATTCTTTTTTTTCCTTTCCTCTCGTATTAAAGTATTGACTACAGACACTAAAATTCTATTTGTAAAGTTCTTTCCCTGTCTGCACGTGTACATCTCTTTTTCATTTTTCCTTCAGTTATTATTCCGACTGTCGTCCGCCAGTCTCCCTCCTTTTGCATCTTTCTCTACCGCCTCGTTTTCGTTCTGTTGTGTGTGTGTGTGTGTGTGTGTGTGTGTGTCAGGCCTTTGCTTCTCTTCTCTCTGGGAACGTCGTCACAACACATATACAAACTTAACTGCCTGCCCTTTCCCTCTATTGCCCTTTCTCTCGATCCGCCCGTCTGTTGATGTAGATCGGGCAAGAACTAAGGAGGTGGATATTAAAGCTTTAACACCGTCGAGGAAAAAAGCGGAAGAAGAATTAATGTTGATGGTTATTGGTGCGACGAAGAAGTCGACAAAATAACGAGGATGGCGGTAGGAGGAAGGATGGGAAAGAGGAAGAAATAAACAGGTAAGAAATTCTACCACAGGTGGCATGGACCCTCGAGGGGTTCGCAAACTTAATCCTCCGACCGTGGGCCCGAACGCACGCGACCCGGTCGGCTAGCGTCCGCCTCATGCCAGGTGAGCGGAAGAGGCGCGTGCCGGGCTATCGGGGAGCGTGCGCAGTGTGCGCATAGCGCACGTGACCTCAATCACTCGTCTCTCATTGTCCAATCCTCGGCCTTGGATGCAGCGTGATGAAGTTGGGAGTAAAAACAAAAGAGAAAGAGAGCGCGCGGGAGATAATGAAAGAGAAAGGAGAGGTACTGAGAGAATAGAGAATACGCATGCGCACAAAGCAAAAGAGCGAGAAGCAGAAATTTACCAATGAAGGAAAAGAGTTTGAACAACAACAAAAAAAAATGACGTATTTCATTTTGACGACGCTATAAAGTTGAAGAAAAGAACAAGATAAAAAAAAAATTGGATATTATTAATAATATTTGCCTGGAGTCGGTGTTGAAAGCATAAATTTTGAATGCTGGGTTTTTAAGGCCGACAGACCCGCGTAACTTAAAACACTGGCGTAACACGATCTTCCTATCCGCATTCGGCTTTTGGAACTGCGTGTTGTGGGGATATTGGCTCGGAATGGCAAATCGGAGAGCCTAGTTTGAATTCCAGTCCGGTTCATAACTTTCACATACATGCAAAAACTCTTGAGAAAGGTATGACTCCATTTGTTCAAAGCTATGAGCTGAATAGCAGGACAGACTGGTTCCTATGACTTTGAAGAAAGAAACGGCAACCTACTGCGGGAACATCTACCTCGGCAGCCATGAGTTGAAAGAGACATGATCGCCTAGGCGTGTATCACGTATTGTACTAAACTTAACAAATAAAATTCACCTGTGACTGGTGATGGAGACCAGGTTTTAAAATACTATTTTTTTAGGCAGATTTTCCAACCCGGAAAGGTTGACGCTATACAATCTTTCCCTTCTATCGTGTTAAACTTAAAGCATATTGTAAATAACAAGGTAGACGCAAAGAATAATAAAATTGTCTTATAATTAGTGTCCGAACACAGGTGAAAAAAGTTTTAGAATGTTGACCCTTTATGGCAAGCGCAACTCTATTTTCCTAATAGGGTTCAGTCTTTAATTTTTATTTACAACTAGATAAATATTAATTTTTTTATATACTAAAACTCACACAATATAATGCCCGAGAGCCACTCAAGGGAGATGTTAAAATAGTAATTATGAATGACTAATTCATCTGCTTGTTTAAAAGCATATCAACTCTATATGGATCATTTAATTCCGAAATTTAATTTTTTTTGGAGGTTTGAAATAATAAAAATACGATATGTTATTCTGTTTTCGCAATCGAATACATGGTAGATGATACTCAGCTTTTATGCATATACATGTCTGTGTGGACACAAGAGGCGGTGGTATGTGTGTTTTATGATGTAGTTTTATTCAAGTTATATTCTGGAATACAGTTTGATTTCTTTCAGAAATTCTAGGATATTATATTGACTAATGTCATGAAAGAGTTCTTTGTGTTGGTTAACTTGGTTTTGTTTAGCGGCATATCAACACTTCTATGGGTAATTTAGTGCCGAAATCTAAATATTTTGAATACAATTTTATGGCTTCAATTCAGATAAAATGTATTGTTGGTCATTTTACTATAAAATGTATTGTTGGTCATTTTCCTTTAAAAATGTATCGTTTGTAATTTAATACTTAATATATAAATACATATTTTAGATTATTTTTTAATATAAAAATATATTGCTGGTATTTTTTACTATAAAAATATATTCTTATACTTTCAACGTGTTTTCTTTTTGTTTTGGGATCCACTATTTGCCCAGAGTTCGGGGCCCCCTAACAGGTGCTACTACCTCGGGTCAGAGTGAACATGGGAGCAACAGCTATTAAGAGATGGTTCCACGCTCCACAAAAGCACCTTGCTGCCGGATGTAGTTTATCGTCACACCCAGGGCTAAATTATGAATGAGATGTGGGATATGAGTGAAAGATAAGAAGGCAAGAACTTAACGACTGCGAGAATAGATAACAATTGGCACTTGATTTAAAGACGTTAATATTCTAGTGTTCAAGGAAGCATCCACTCCGGAGTCTTTTTCACAGAATAGCAGTTATTAGTGAAAAATCTGTCAGAGTGAAGCTTTCTCCTTACAATTAGTACACGGGTGAGATGAGATTGTTTCGGCTTCGTGAAAGTAACAAGGCGTGTCCGAGCTCCAAATATCTGATTATTAATGATATTATAATTATTATAATTTTAAATAATATAAGAGATTGAAGCCTTTATTATGATAAACCAGGCTTTCCAAACAATATGCCGTACGTGTATAGTAAAATTACGAATAAAAGGCACTGTGGAGTAATGGATAACGGATTGAGGAATCGGAGAGCCGAGTTCGAATTCCAGTCGAATCCATTACATTTACTTACGTGCTAATACTCTTTGTGAAAAGTATGAGTCATCTTCTTTTCCCACAGCTATGGGTAAATAGCGTTGGCTTGCAACTGGTCTAGGAGGACAACTCTGAATTCAAAACCTGCGGAGGGTCGTTTGGGGACCTTGTGGTACGTAGTGCACCAGGTCTCTGTATTCGGCCCTTCAAAAAGTGTGGTTGGTTCTGCACAAAACCTTCACCACTATAATCAAATCACATCTGCTGGTGCCTGCCCATCGGTTCCTAGGAAACGAACTACTTGACCCTAATATATATATATATATATATATATATATATATATATATATATATAATTATTTATTTAAAAATAGCCATTTTGTTTCAACACCTCCGGTGCCTTATCAAGATGATCTTAAATGCATATATATATATATATATATATATATATATATATCAACAAATTTTATCTAACTATCTCTCTAACCTCATTATGTAAAATAATACATCATATGCAATATAGGCGAACAATTCAACTAGAAAAACTGAAAATAAATACAATCTATCTAAATACAAAGGAAGAGGTCGTTACGCGTTCCGTTGTTCCCGGGGGTAATGGAATCGGAGAGCCGAGTTCGAATTCCAGTCGAATCCATTATATTCACTTACGTGCCAATACCCTTGGAAAAGGTATGACTCCTCCCCCCCCCAGCTATGGATAAATAACAGGATAGACCGGGTTCTATAGCTTTGGATGACAACTTGTCTAACGCAGAAAGAAATGGCAACCTACTGCGGGAAAAATAATCTGCCTCGTCAGTCATGTATCGAAAAATACATGATCGCCTAAGCATGTATCACGTATGTCACATACCTGACTGACTGACGAATATAAAATTGCGACGAGCTCTTCACTATGGTAACTAGACTTTTAAAATTTAATCGCAGTACGAGACTGGCGTTGAGATCTCATCAATTTATAGTTGAGCTGGCTAGATGCCACCGTAAGTTCTATGTTGACAGATTCCTTTTCTCGCACTTCTCGATTGGGGAACCTTTCCAACTTAAAAAAAAACCTGCAAAAATTTAAATGCAATGTAAATCTATATCTACTGATTACACTTTCCTCTTCCCGTTCATCATTAATGTTTTTGTTTCTAATTCTCCCATACCGTTTAACCTCTTGTATCTTCGAGGCTTTACTGCCTTGCATGGGGTGAAACCGATCAAACAAAGATTAAACAAAGTCACTCAAAAACGCATGAGGCTATTTATCACTTTTTCTCGAGGAACCAGTAACGACCTCTTGCGGAATCCTAGTGCTCCAGGAAACAACGAAACGCGAAACGACCTCTTGAGGAATCCTAGTGCTCCAGGGAACAACGAAAAGCGTAACGACCTTATGCGGAATCCTAGTGCTCCAGGAACAACGGAAACAACGAAACGCGAAACGACCTCCTGAGGAATCCTAGTGCTCCAGGAACAACGAAAAGCGTAACGACCTTATGCGGAATCCTAGTGCTCCAGGAAACAACGAAACGCGAAACGACCTCTTGAGGAATCCTAGTGCTCCAGGGAACAACGGAACGCGTAACGACCTCCTGCGAAATACTAGTGCTCCAGGCAACAACGGAACGCGTAACGACCTCCTGCGAAATCCTAGTGCTCCAGGGAACAACGGAACGCGTAACGACCTCCTGCGAAATCCTACTGCTCCAGGGAACAACGGTTGAGAAACACTGACAATGAGCTTAGGGCGATGTTCTAAACGTAGCTGAGATGTAGCACTAGTCCGAAAGTATGGAGCCTCCAGTGAGTATCGAACTCACTCGTCAGTCGCAGCTGATCTAGCAAGACAAGTTGGCTAACTACAACACGTCGAAGTGCTCCTGGCAAATATAGTTACAGCTACCAATTTCACCAGCGAGATCAGGAGACCTAGCTGCCAATCTAGCACTGCGCTTAAATTCATGAAGTCGAGTAACCAAAGCGGAATGCTTATGAGAAAGAAAGTATGGCTTAGTAAGAAATTAGAATTTAAAAATTAAATTAAAATAAATTAAATTAGATTGATCCAAAGGTCATCCCTGTGCCTGTCATATGTGATAGGAATGAAAAGTGCCCACTCTGAATTTCATTACAAAAAAATCGATACTTATTGCATTGAATTTTCATTGATTCTTTTACGTTTATAATCTACTAGACTATCCGTCTCTCGTTGGGTTATTAACGGTTCAGATTATAAAACACTGAAGTTGATTTCAACATTAAAATATTGTCTGTTTGAAGAGAGTTGAAATAAAAAAACTTCACCGTATAAACAACTCGTATTTTTAAATCTAATTCTCTTAAAATATTTTTTTTAAATCAGATTAACTTAAGAATATTTTTAATATGGAAAAAAAGTATTTTAGATCATACTCACTTGGAAAAAATTTTTAAAAATGCCAAAAAATATTTTTTTAATATTTAAAATGTTTGTTTAAAAAAAGCTGAACTATAAATAATTGCTCTATAAACAACTGAACGAAACGGCAAAGCGGGATCTCTTTGTGTCTGTCTTTAATTTACAAATATTTTAATTAAAAAACTGTCTGTTTGAAGAAAGTTAAAACAAAAATACTTACTATAAAACAACTCGTATTTTTAAATCTTATTAACGTAAACATTTTTGAATTAGATAACTTAAAAATATTTCTTTAAAATATTTAAAATGTCTGTTTAAAGAAAGCTAAAATATAAATAATTACTCTACAAACAACTAGACGAAACAGCAAAGCGAGATCTCTTTGTGTCTGTCTTTAACTTAAAAATATTTTAATTAATAAAATTAAAAAATTAAAGTTAATTCTTGTAATATAAAAAACAATTTGACGTACAACCGGTTCTGACTTTTCGTGCAAACAATTATTTTTTTTATTTCATGTGGAATATTCGTTGGAATTGGCAATTAATTTCGATTATTCCAAAATTTATTTCCAAGTTATAAAAATTGTTATCGCACAAAAAACTTTCTTGCAAAAAATCACATAAAAAAAAAAAAACGACGAAAATAATCGCAATAATGAAAACTTGGGAATCCAGAATTTCAGGATTGCTGGTCTGGATCCGATCCGGAATATTTTTAGTTTACTCACGGAGTCGGCCTCATTCCAAAATGGTATGATATGTTGGGCTACGGACTCTGCGAGTAAAGTTGGAAAAGTGTGATACAACATAAAGAAGAGAAAGAAACATTAAAAAGATAAAGAAAGGGTGAAAAGTATGAAGAAGAGAAAGAAAGGATGAAAAGCATTAAGAAGAGAAAGAAAGGGTGAAAAGTATTAAGAAGAGAAAGAAAGAATGAAAAACATTAGGAATAGAAAGAAAGGGTGAAAAGCACCAATAAGTGAAAGAAAGGGTGAAAAGTATTAAGAAGAGAAAGAAAGGGTGAAAAGCATTATGAAGAGGAAAGAAGGGTGAAAAGCATCAAGTAGAGGAAGAAAGGGTGAAAAGCATTAAGAAGAGAAAGAAAGAGTGGGAGGCATTAGGAATAGAAAAGAAAGGGTAAAAAGCACCAAAAAAAAGTGAAAGAAAGGGGTGAGAAGTATTAAGAAGAGGAAGAAAGGTTATGAAGCACCAAAAAAGGAAAGAAAGGTGAAAAGTATTAAGAAGAGAAAGAAAGGGTGAAAAGCATTAAGAAAAAAAAAGGGTGGGAGGCAATAGGAATAGAAAAGAAAGGGTGAAAAGCAAAAAAGTGAAAAGGGGAAAAGTATTAAGAAGAGAAAGAAAGGGTGAAAAGCATTATGAAGAGGAAAAAAGGGTGAAAAGCATCAAGTAGAGGAAGAAAGGGTGAAAAGCATTAAGAAGAGAAAGAAAGGGTGGGAGGCATTAGGAATAGAAAGAAAGGGTAAAAAGCACCAAAAAGTGAAAGAAAGGGTGAGAAGTATTAAGAAGAGGAAGAAAGGGTGAAAAGCACCAAAAAGTGAAAGAAAGAGTGAAAAGTATTAAGAAGAGAAAGAAAGGGTGAAAAGCATTATGAAGAGGAAAGAAGGGTGAAAAGCATCAAGTAGAGGAAGAAAGGGTGAAAAGCATTAAGAAGAGAAAGAAAGGGTGGGAGGCATTAGGAATAGAAAGAAAGGGGTAAAAAGCACCAAAATGTGAAAGAAAGGGTGAGAAGTATTAAGAAGAGGGAAGAAAGGGTGAAAAGCAAAAAAAGTGAAAGAAAGAGTGAAAAGTATTAAGAAAAGAAAGAAAGGAAAAAAAGAAAAAAAAAAAAAAAGGTGGGAGGCAATAGGAATAGAAAAGAAAGGGGAAAACCACCAAAAGGAAAGGGGAAAAAGTATTAAGAAAAGAAAGGTGAAAAGCATTAAAAAAAAAAAAAAGAAAGGGTGGGAGGCATTAGGAATAGAAAGAAAGGGTGAAAAGCACCAAAAAGGAAAGAAAGGGTGAAAAGTATTAAGAAGAAAAGAAAGGGGTGAAAAGCATTAAGAAAAAAAAAAGAAAGGGTGGGAGGCATTAGGAATAGAAAGAAAGGGTGAAAAGGACCAAAAAGTGAAAGAAAGGGTGAAAAGTATTAAGAAGAGAAAGAAAGGGTGGAAGGAATAGAAAGAAAGGGTGAAAAGCACCAAAAAGTGAAAGAAAGGGTGAAAAGTATTAAAAGAGAAATAAAGGTGAAAAAAGCATTAAGAAAAAAAAAAAAAGAAAGGGTGGGAGGCATTAGGAATAGAAAGAAAGGGTGAAAAGTACCAAAAAGAAAAAGAAAGGAGAAAAGTATTAAGAAGAGAAAAAAAGGGTGAAAAGCATGATGAAGAGGAAAAAAAAAAAAAGCATCAAGAAGAAAGAAAGGGTGAAAAGCATTAAGAAGAGAAAGAAATAGGGAATAGAAAGAAAGGGTGAAAAGCACCAAAAAGTGAAAGAAAGGGGGAAAAGTATTAAGAAGAGAAAGAAAGGGTGAAAAGCATTAAGAAGAGAAATAAAGGGTGGGAGGCATTAGGAATAGAAAGAAAGGGTGAAAAGGACCAAAAAGTGAAAGAAAGGGTGAAAAGTATTAAGAAGAGAAAGAAAGGGTGAAAAGCATTAAGAAAAAAAAGAAAGGGTGGGAGGCATTAGGAATAGAAAGAAAGGGTGAAAAGCACCAAAAAGTGAAAGAAAGGGTGAAAAGTATTAAGAAGAGAAAGAAAGGGTGGGAGCATTAGGAGTAGAAAGAAAGGGTGAAAAGCGCCAAAAAGTGAAAGAAAGGGTGAAAAGTATTAAGAAGAGAAAGAAAGGGTGAAAAGCATTAAGAAAAAAAAGAAAGGGTGGGAGGCATTAGGAATAGAAAGAAAGGGTGAAAAGTATTAAGAAGAGAAAGAAAGGGTGAAAAGCATTATGAAGAGGAAAAAAGGGTGAAAAGCATCAAGTAGAGGAAGAAAGGGTGAAAAGCATTAAGAAGAGAAAGAAAGAATGAAAAACATTAGGAATAGAAAGAAATGGTGAAAAGCACCAAAAGTGAAAGAAAGGGTGAAAAGTATTAATAAGACAAAGAAAAGGTGGGAAGCGTTAAGAAGATAAAGAAAGGGTGAAAGAATTAAGAAGAGAAAGAAAGGGTGAAAGCATTAAGAAAAGAAAGAAAGGGTGAAAAGCATTAAGAAAAGAAAGAAAGGGTGAAAAGTATTAATAAGAGAAAGAAAGGGCGAAAAGCACCAAGAAGAGAAAGAAGGGCGAAAAGAATTAAGAAAAAAAAGAAAGGGTGAAAAACAGAAGGATGCTAAGGCTATCATGGAGTGAGCAACGATGAGGTTTTGGAGAGGTTGCAAACACGGAAGAAGCTTGTATTTAAAATCAGGAAGAGGCAGATGAAATTTCTGGGACACGTAATAAGAAAAGAGGGCCTGGAGAATCTAATACTCACAGGTCGAATAGAGGGGAAAAGAGACAAAGGAAAGCAACGAATGACGTACCTTGCGGGCTCAAGCAAGTGGATGACAGAATGTGATCTGGGGGATTGTGGCATGTGAGAAAAGAATGGTCAGAGTATTACGAGACAGGAGGATTTCGTTGCTAACAAAGAAAAGAGTACTGAACTGCCACGTGATATCTGTCCTCCTTTACGACAGCGAATGTTTAAAGATGAAGAAGTGGCTCGAGGTGGCGGAGATATGGTTCTACAGAAGGATGCTAAGGAATCCATGGACCGAACATGTGAGCAACGATGAGGTTTTGGTGAGGATTCAAAAAAGGAGGAAGCTTATACTTAACATCAGGAAGAGGCAGCTGACATTTTTTGTACACGTAATGAGAAAGGGGGGCTTGGAGAATCTGATACTCACAGGTCGAATAGAGGGAAAGAGAGACAAAATTTATTAAGAGCTACAAAGGACAGGAAATTGTGGAGAGCCATGATCGCCAACGTCTTGAAGGGACACGGCAGATAGAAGAAGAAGAATGAGCTTGAGTAAATTGATGGCGGAACAGGGTTTAGGAGTAATTACAAAAAAAAAAAAAATTAGTAAGATTTACAAAGGACAGGAAATTGTGGAGAGCCATGATCGTCAACGTCCTGTAGGGACACGGCACATAGAAGAAGTATAATGAGCTTGAGTAAATAGATGGTGAAACAGGGCTTAGGAGAAATAACAAAAAAGACAAAATTTATTAAGATCTACAAAGGACAGGAAATTGTGGAGAGCCATGCTCACTCACGTCCTGGAAGGACACATCACATAAAGACAATTACTGGTCGTATTTACCGCAACCATTAGGTTGGAATTCACGGGACCAACAACCTTCATAAACATTAACTACACTTTGATCCCAGTCCGAAAACAGGCGGTGTTACCACAGTAGCGGGTTGTGTCAAGAGATAGTTTTTAATATAGGTGGCCCATGCATGTATATATGGGCTAAGGCTAAAAATTGTCCTATTCCCGCGACCACTGCCATCAACTCTATCTTTTTAGTGCAATGGGGGAGGTGCTGCCACAGGGTTTGAATGCCAGAGACTAGACATCTCTCAAAGTTTTTCCCTTATGTTGTCCGAAAGCAGAAAAACAAGAGTTGGAGAACAGATACTACACTTTGATCTCAGCCGGTTGATCCAAGGAGACCAGGTTCCGACACTTTGCTACATTTGATAGAAAGCACATTTAATCGCCGTTCTATACGTAAATCGACTCATCATTTTTGACGGGTACTATGCTGTTTCTGGCAACGAGGAAGTCTTAAGGAAAACAGGATGTATAAGGAAACTGAAACAGAAAGAGATAGCTATAATGTATGGTCTCTTAATTGCTCATTCTATTTGTATGAAGTTTTCATTTTATTTAGATTTATTCTGTTGATGCAGTCCATCGGTAATATTTTTTCTCACCGGGAAGGAAGTTGTGGGCATAGCACGAGTGACAACTGTTTCCGTAAAACACGACCGGCAATGGAAATTTCAAAAACGAAGTGGAAAGATCCGTTGCGGGGACCTCCGTATCGAACCTAATCCGGAAGCAATTGGACGCAAGCCACTTCATCGACAAACTCTCATTTCTTGCGAAGATGTTGGGAAAGAAAGAAAATTACAGTATGAGGCTGTAAAAAAATAATTAAAAAGAAAAAACAAATTATGAAGAAAGATAAAAAAAAATACATCAATTCACCTAAGCCCCCATCTTTGACAGAACAAAAAAAAAAATAGAAAAGATAGTAAGCCCTTCAAATTAAGTGGATTTCGTCGCCTTTTCCCGCTTATGCACTCCGAATTATACACACACATACTGTTTTTTTTTTCCGGGTGTCACATCCGGGTAATCTTAAGGACGTAGAGAAAAAGAAAGAAAGAAAGAAAGAAAGAAAAAGAGATAGAGAGGAGAGGAGAGAGACCTGCTTCTGATTTGCCTTCCCGCCAAGGATGGGAACGAAGTATTGTTCCGTTTTTTTTTTTCTGTTTTAGAAGACAAGTGAAGCCATAATTTTTTTTTTTAATTATCTAATCATAAAATTATCTTTAACAACATCCAGGAAAAAATTTTTTACAATGTCAACATATTTAAAGCAAAGCAGTTTTACTGAGATTTTTAATGATGTTAAAACCATAACCCCACTAAATTTCTTTTTTGGAGCAAATATGTCCAGACAGGATGGAGTTCTGCTGCATCTATCCTATTGCAGGCATTTTTTGTAGTTGCTATTACCATTTATTCAGCTATTCTTCTTTGATTGAAATGCTTTTGATTCGTCAATTTTATTTCCTGATGGTTGAAGTCAATTCTGTGACCTTCTGTAATGGCATGTAATGCAATCGCTTGAAGTTTTTTCCATTTTTTTTTCATTATCATTTAAAATTACCTTATCACAAAGTCTTCGATGTTCATCCAGTCGTTCTTTCAATGATCTTGTAGTCATGCCCACATAACTTGTTGAGCAGTTCATACAGTTAATTTTCTAGATCAGATTGCCATTACTTGTAACTGCTCTTTCATCTTTTAATCTGATGAGCGTCTTTCCTATTGTGTTGAAAGAGGTGAATACAATTCTTATATTTATCTGTTTTAAAATTCGTTTGAGAGCTTCTGATGTGTTTTCTTCATACGATATGCTCACCGCCGAAACTTTTTTCAGAACTAGAGTCTATATTTTTCTCAATGGCATTTTTTTACGCCTCAATTTGCTATTACTTTGTAAACGTCATCAATTTGGTTTGTTTTCCTTGATTTGAATTCTTGAACTTTTCGAGCTTCTTTGCGCTGTTTGTATTCAAATTGAGGAATGGCCAAGACTGGCAACTGCTAGTCGAAATATTTCCATAAAAATAAATCATTGTTTTGGGTTAGTTATATCTTTATTAAGTTAAGTTATTAAGTTTGTTAATTTTTGAGTTTGTTTTTGGGGCCCATCTCCCCTCCCCCATCATTTCACGAGATTTTTATTTATATATATTTATGGACTTTTAAATTTTTATGTCATGGGGTGTTTTGAAGATTCCCCTGCGAGGATATGGTATTTTGGTCTATGCTGGATTGGAGGTGATGGTAAATTGTGGTAAATGTGTAAATTATTAGGTTGGGGCAAAAATAATGACGTAATAATGTCGTTCTTTGACGTATTGTTTAACGTCAAAAAACGACATTATTACGTCATTATTTTTGCACCAACCTAATATAATGAATGCATGGGTCGGGAATCGGATTAACTAGGATTAGGACAGCTAAGGAAGGCCAGCCCCTCCTTTTTCTCCCATTCGGCCTTGTGCCACAATTTTGTATTTTCATACGAAGCCTGGCAACTGCTAGTCGAAATATTTCCATACAAATAAATCATTCGTTGGAACTACAAGTTTTTTTTTTTCTTTTAATTAAACGATTATTCACTTTTTTTTTTTTTTTGATCGATGCAAAACGCTTTGATGGGAAAAAAACTTTCTCTAATGAAAACCAGAATCAAGAGTTCTCCGAAAAAACAATTTCACACCAAACCCTATGAAATTTTACTCAAAGGAGCTGTCTGATCGGTTACAACAAGGTCTTGAAAATATTTGCGGGTATATAATTGAATAAATTATAATTGTAGTTGATTTTTTTAAAGAACAAAGCGGATAAACGAAAACGGAAATTATTTATGAGTCAACCGAATAACCGGAAAAATATTGACACCTAGCGGCAATGCGTTTTATCTTTGACAGGAAGGTTCCGTTAATTGTTGTGTCAGCGGAGAGGTCATTTGAGGTCAGACAAATTATTAGATAAGGAAGTAGATTTGCCGTGGGATTTGACCACGTTTTGTTATGCCTGGCTTGTTCGCCATTAAAGAAAATAACATAATGAGTGTTTTTTTTTTTTTTTTAAAGATTTATACGGGCTGAAGAGAAATTAGTCGGATTTAAGGAAGAAGATTGCAGAAGACGGACTGAAAGAATGAAAGATGTTTGATAAGATCATTTTTGAAGCTGGCATTGTACATAACCGGATGTGTCTTGACCGTGACTAGAAGGTACTCAGACATTTAGCCGATGGACATTTGGCCGACGGACAATTAAGCGAATGGACATTTAGCCGAAAATGTAGTGGCGTACATACATGTATATCACACTCTTTATTGCAATGTGCTACATATATTTATATTTATTTATATAGTAATTTATAATTATTCGTATTTTTTAGAGGCTTTTTTTTTAAAATCTATTCTCTATATATTATATTTTACTTCAAATATTACTGTAAGATGATAAGTATTTTGAGATAAAGCACATTTTACTACAGCAGAAATCTTAAGCTTTTACGACATGAAAGATCTTTCAATTTCGCTTTTAATGATCATTATCGTAAAGGGATGAACTTGCTTTTATCTTACTGTTAAATACGAATTTAAATAATTAGGCGCTATTTTTTACCTAAATACAGTCATATATTTTTTAAAAATACTAATTTCAATAAACAAATATTGAAATAAGAAAACTTTTAACTTTAAATTTAGATTTAATAATTTAATCACTTGAAATTCATTAGTAATTATTAGTCATATTATACTTTATAATACTGCTAATTAAAATAATTAAAACATTACTTGTTATGATTTCTAGTTGTACTTTTTGGTGAAATGTCTCTCGGCCAAATGATGTCCGTCGGCCGAATGTCTCTCGGCCAAATGTCCGTCGGCCAAATGTCCGGCCACGAACTTATGAGTAATGGTTAGCGGCTCGGGTTGAGGAATCGGAGAGGCGAGTTCGAATCCCAGTCAAGTTCGTTAGATCTACTTACGTGCTAGTCCCCTTACGTTTGAACCCATCTCTTCTCTACTCCTCTGTGAGAAAACTAGAAGGACAGACTGGGTCCTATGAGGGTCTTGGTTGACGACTAGTCTAGGAGAAGGAAATTTTAAAGCTGTCTAGTTTAGGCAAAGGCTAGGAGAAGGTAACTTTAAAAATAAGCCTTCCTCTGAGAGAGATTTTTGTTAAATCGTGGTAAAATGACATGTCAGTGTTATTTTCATTTTGGCGCCATTTAGACGACAATTTATCCATCGCTGCCTGTATGTCTGTTAAAATGGGATATCAGTGTTATTTTCATTTTGGCGTCATTTAGACGACAATTTATCCATCGCTGCCTGTATGTCTGTTAAAATGGGATATCAGTGTTATTTTTATTTTTGCGTCACTTAGACGACAATTTATCCATCGCTGCTGTATGTCTGTTAAAATGGGATATCAGTGTTATTTTCATTTTGGCGTCATTTAGACGACAATTTATTCATCGCTCCCTGTATACACACAAGAAAAGGAACATGTGCAGAATTTATTTTGCAATTTGTATTTATAAACAGAATTAAAGTAGAGGAAAAATTTTAATTTAAGAACGCTCTAAAATATTATCAAGGTTTGCTGTCTAAGGAAAGGTAAACTATTTTTTGTAAACTATGGAGGACGCTAAGTGATATAATTTAGTGCCTAATAAGCGAAATTGGGTAAATGTTGTTGAATTTTGATTTATTTATTTATTATTTAATTTAATTATCATTTATTACTTTTTTTGTTAAATTATTTATGTATTAATCTTTTTATTTTAAATTTTTTAAAGGGCTTCAGTTCCGTCTTTTCTAAGTTTTTCATTTATCTTTTATTTATTTCTATACCGATATATAAAGGCAACCGGATGTCTAGCCACACTGATGAGCTGTGATACAGCGAAACAGTCTGTGGATGACAATATATA
>CAHIKZ030005202.1:1570000-1615000 GCA_903632075.3 Acanthosepion pharaonis | reverse complement strand
TAATTATAACTGCTCTACTTTGTATTGCGCACTCTTTTAAGAATAGTAATTGTTGGCTATTGGAATTCATTTCCGTGTATACCAATTTTATACTTGGGTATATATATATATATATATATATATATATATATATATATATATATATTATAAAATTATAACATAAAATAAAAGGTTATAACATCACTATAAAAATAGACATTTTGTTTCAAATTAATTAACGATTCGCACAGGGACCTCCGGTGTCTTATCAATATATATATACTAGACCCGTGATTGTTGAATGTTTATAAAACAATAAAATGGTTTTAAAAAAATCTTATCCATTAAAATATTTTTAAAATCAAATTTACAATATTTTTAATATGTTTCAAATTAATTAACGATCCTTCGCCTCAAAACAAAACTGCTCTCATTTACCCACCATGGAAAACGCTGTTACATAAGCTAGAATGACTCTGTGCAATCCTATACTTTAGTCTGTTCAACTCCCAAACAGAAGAACGGGGGTTCCTCTTACTTGCTTCCCTGATAGCTATAATCGTCAAAAGTTTAAATGTAATGTCAATCGACCTTGATCCCTGTCCTTCTTTTTATCCTTTCCTCCTTTACACTTACTCTCATTTGCTGTAACCCCTAGCATGCTAATAGCACTCCATCCTTGATTCTGGTGAAATGCTGATAAAAAAATAAATAAATATTCACAGGAAATTTTTTAAATGTGCCAAAAAATATTTTTAGATATTTAAAATATTGTTTGTTTGAAGAAAGCCTAAATATAAATAATTACTTTAAAAACAAGTAGACGAAACATCAAATCGGGATCTCTTTGTGTCTGTCTTTGAATATTTTAATTAAAAAATTTGTCTATTTGAAGAAAATCAAAATGAAATACTTACTGTATAAGCAACTCATATTTTTAAATCTTATCCACTTAAAACAGATTAACTTCAATCATCATGCGCCGGCCAGAAGCACCACGCAAGCACGCACTCAATCACAAACTTTAACAATAAAAAAAAAAAGATTAAAAAAGAAGCGTTTTTTTTATTCTCATAGTCAGTTTTTATTTGGAT
Source organism: Acanthosepion pharaonis (assembly GCA_903632075.3). Taxonomy (NCBI): domain Eukaryota; kingdom Metazoa; phylum Mollusca; class Cephalopoda; order Sepiida; family Sepiidae; genus Acanthosepion; species Acanthosepion pharaonis. Next base: position 1,613,927 of record CAHIKZ030005202.1, on the reverse strand, counting down.
TAATATAACATAAAGCCAAATATGAAAAAAATGGTGGGAGAAAGATTGTATAGCGTCTACCATCTACTTGGGAAGGGCATATCAAAAATAGATAATTAAATAATGCAATTGAAAGCATGGTATTTATCTGGGGCAAAACACCGCTTTCTACGTAACCATTTCAACCACGAAAAAGAAACTCAATCACGCTACCCCATTTTTTAATAACTCATTGCAATTTTAATATACTTTGTTATTTTAGTGTGACATAATCATTTATTCAGTTAAAGGGGACATTAAAACCGTGTAAAACCTGTTGTAAGGAAGGACTAGCGTTGACTTTTCAAAATGGTCTGTCGACACGCTTGGCTGCTTGTAAATAGCAATTTGAACGAGTGAATAATTTCTTATGGTGTAACGTTTGGCGGTCGCACACGCGCCGTGATTCACTAAGACATTAAAACGAGGACAATGTATACAGGTCAAAGAATATGTTACGCCTCTCTTCATTCGATAAAGAACAACAGCTTCGCCTGCTTAGATTGATTGACAGTACATTGCACACGATGCATAAGTACATTGACAATGCGTTTCTCTAAGGTAAAGATACTAGTAAAAAAAAAAAAAAAAAAAAAAACATGTCTGCAGGTGTTTTAAAAACCTTAGTCTAATTGGCAACGCCCGGTAACATTTTCCCAAGATTTCCTCAGTTTTGGTTTAGCGATAACGATGTAAGCCAGTCGGTCGACGTTCGTTAGCATAAACGCAACAGCGTTAAGATGTAACACATGGTTGGTTTCATGAGGAGCGGTAACCATATGAAACAAGAACAAAAAACAAAAACAAACCTACCCAGACCTCGCGGCCACCGCTGTACTGGCGTCAGAGTAATTATTCCGATTCATTCTGCTTTGTGCAATACGGAGATATACTTGGAATCTCCAAGACGAAATCCGTATATCTGGAATTGCCCGAAGAGAGAAACAACACGCAAATATCTTTTAGTGTAAACTAACAGGAAAAAGGAAATAAAACAGGAAAAATTATATAAATTAAAACAACTATTATCTGTCTTTCGGCCTTTCAGTATATTTATTTCTGATGAGGTATTATGTACATTATTTACATTATTCGGACTATTATCCTCATCTTTGTCGCCATATTTATTACAACGTTTCGGCCTTTCAGTATCAGTCTATATTTCTGAGATGAGGTATTATGTACACTATTTACGTTATTTTGTCGGACTATTTATCCTCATCTTTGTCGCCATTTCAGAGATGAGATATTTATTACAACGTTTCGGCCTTTCAAGTTTCGGCCTTTCAGTATCTGTCTATATTTCTGAGATGAGGTATTTTATGTACTATATTTCTATTTACATTATTCGGATTTGGATTGTCCTCATCTTTGTCGCCATATTTATTACAACATTTCGGCCTTTCAGTATCTGTCTATATTTCTGAGATGAGGTATTATGTACATTATTTACATTATTCGAACTATTGTCCTCATCTTTGTCGCCATATGCTAGGCCGCAAAAATCTCCTGAGCCGACTAAGTATAGAAATGAATACAGTATGGGAACCTGTAATAAGGAGTGCCAGATAAAAGCGATAATAACAATACAAATTGCAATATGAGCTCTGGTAAAAATGGTTGCTGACATTAGGTTTATAATACCCAGAAATTCATACACAGATGTCCTCGAGGACACATGGCACAGTGGATAAAGGCGTTAGTTAGATCCAGTGACAGGACCCAAAGATTGTGAGTTAAGGCAGTGGAGAACTTGGAGAGGAGAATTCACGGAGATAACTGATAATTGACATCCATTAAACATGGAACTAGAACAATCTACCCCAGTGGGCGAAATAAAGGGTTCAGTTCCAACCACCTGAAGCAGGTCGGAGAGTACAACGACCGAAACGCTGTAATAAATATGGCGACAAAGTTGAGGACAAAAGTCCGAACAATGTAAATAATGGAAATAAAACAGATGCTACATTTTGATTCCTGCAGAAAAAAAATGGGGGGGGGGTTCTACAGTGATCCCTCGCTAATTAGGATTCACGACTTCGCGGATTTTTAAAAAATATATATGGAAAATATATCGCGGAGTTTCTGGAAAATTCTAGAAAAATCGCGATATATGAACACCTAAAAATTTTCATTAAGCCTATTAAAATATTAATAATAAATATTATTTCCTGGTCTAGGAACAACAAAACAAGCGTAGAATAGCAATAGAAAGGGTATCGCTGTCTGAAGAAACGTAAAATACAATTATCGGCTGCACAGTAGAAGTCATCATCAGCTTCACCATCATCATCATTTCTACTGCGCAGCAAATTCATCATCATCATCATTCAAATTCTACTTCAACTTCTTTCGTGTTGAATACAGTAACAATCTTTATTTTTTTAATCTATTAATAAGTGTTATTAGTTAACAGTTGCCCTTGTTATTAATAGAGTACTGTAATCGGTGGATTGTTAACAGTACAGGGAGGGTTTTAAAAGTCCAAATACACGTTAAATAAATACTGCAAATATGGCGTCCCTACTTCGCGGAAATTTAGTTAACGCTGCCGGAAATTTTGGTATGGCTAACAATTCCGAATAAACGCTTGAGAAAAGTTATAAACCCTCGCTTCTACCCCAACTATGGGTTAATTAGTGAGACTTGTGTCACTGAAACATGTTTGTTTGTTTGTTTATTGTGTTTTACGGCATATCAACCTCAATGGGTTATTTAATGCCGGCAACTTTTTCTTTCCTGGTAATATTTTGTTTTGTCAAAAATCTATTTCTGGTAATATTTTTTTCATCAAAAATATATAGCTGGTAATATTATTTTAAAACATGTATTGCTGGTAATATTTTTTCCAAAAACATTGCTGGTAATTTTTTTTTCAAAAATATATTGCTGGTAATTCTTTTTTTTTTTTTTAATATATTGCTGGTAATATTTTTTTTCAAAAATATATTGCTGGTAATATTTTTTTTTCTTCAAAAACTTCTTTCTGGTATTTCTGGTATTAAATTCTTACACTTTTATAATGCTTTTTAACTCATTTTGGGGGTTAACAATTTGCCCATAGCTGGGACCCTAACAGGTGCTACCACCCCGGATCAGGGTGGACCTGGAAAAACCAGCAATTAATAAGTGGTTCCACACTCGTCAAAACCTCCTGATCAGAGGCCTTGCTGTCGGACGTAGTTTATCGTCTTACCCAGGGCGGCACTGAACCATGATTATCTCTAAATATGAAACGAACGCACCATTTAGCGTCTGATTTGAATCTTGTAAAGATAGTGCATGTCTGCAGGAGTCGATTACTTACTGGAGTGGTACTTTAAAGCAACTTTAGCGATGGATCGTATTTCTGAGTTCCACTTGCGGTCTGGTGTGGGTCTGAGTCCCAATAAACGTTCCGGGAAAGGAAGCTAATTGAGGATACATCCATTCATTATTAATGTTTTAAATCAGTGAGGAAAATTAAAATAATGTTTAAATGACCCATTGAGATGTTGATATGCAGTAAAACAAATAAACCAAACCAAACTGATTTCTTACAAAGAATACATATTCTATTCATACGAACCTATCCTAAAAATCTTGTCGGCATTAAATAACTCATTGAGGTGTTGATATGCAGTAAAACAAAATAAACCAAACCAAACTGATTTCTTACAAAGAATACATATTCTATTCATACGAACCTATCCTAAAAATTTTGTCGGCATTAAATAACCCATTGAGGTTGATATGCTGTAGAACAAAATCAACCAATAAAGCAACCAACCAACAAGGAACCGAGCATTTTTGCAAGTTGTTTAGCAATGGGTCGTATATAGAATTCCAGTTGAAAACTGAAGTGAGCTCAAGACCCAACAGACGTTCGAGACAAAGAGTCTTTACACATACAGAATGTTAAAAAATAATGACATTATTTTAAAAGCAGTTGTCCTGAAAACTACTAAGTCTAGCTCAATCGTCAAGTCGGTAGTTAAGTTCTTGCCAAACACGTTGTAGCATGCCTTCGGTAACATTATCCAGTGCGGAAGTGATTTTCTGCTTGAATTCATCAATACTAGCAGGAAGAGGAGGTACATATACCAGTCCCTTTACATATCTCCATAAAGGGAAATCATACGGGGACATGTCCGGTGACCGCGGCGGCCATTTCATCAGAAAACTGTCTTCATCTTCACCACGCCCGATCCATCTCTCTGGCAGATTTTCATTGGGATAAGCACTGTCCTCTCCCATTACATATAAAATTTTGATCTGTTTCTATACATGAAAATTTGCGGTTATTTCAACAAGAATTCACAAAATGATTGGCCTGCGAAATGATGACAAAGTTTTGGGGATACCCGGTAAATTATAAAGCAGCTCTTGGTAAACTACGGCCCGCGAGCCAGATGCGCCCCAACTGGCTTTCTGAAAGGCACGCCTAATTTCTTCTTGAATATAACGTTTGTTAAAATGCTGTTTGTTTCCTTTCATTCTCACTTGTTCACTCACACACTTTCGCACAAAACAACGTATATAAACAATAATTACCGTAATAACCCATGTATAATACGCATTTTTTTTCTAAAAAAAAATAAGCAAAATTAGCGGTGCGTATTATGCACAGCTACAAAAATCTTTTAAAAATTGCCATTTCATAGGTTGATTTCAGTTGCGAAATGACTACTCACCACAAACATACGACAATTTGAAACTGGGGAGGTGCAATTTATAGGATTTGATTACCAAACAAGGGATGCGTATTATGCGTGATTAGAAGCATTTTTCCATACTTTGAGCACAATTTTAGGGGTGCCTATTATGGATGAAGGCGTATTATATATGGAGAATTTTGTTTGATATTAATATAGCGTATTTTTCGTCATATGAATTACCGTAATCCCCCTTGTATAATACGCATGTTTTTTTCTAAAAATAATAAGTAAAACCAGGAGTGCGTATTATGCAAAGCTACAAAAAATCTTGAAGAAATTGGAGAAAAATAAAATAAGAATTATCATAAAACTAAATTAGAATAATATTATTCTATGTCTAAAACCATTTTTAATAAGAGTAGGAAACGCTGGCCGTAATGAAATTGGAGAGGTACGATTTATATTGTTTGATTAACAAGGGGTGCGCATTATGCATGAGTAGAAGCAGTTTCCCACATATTCAGCACAAGTTTAGTGGTGCGTATTATGGATGAAGGCGTATTGTACATGGAGAATTACGGTAAATAAAATGTTTCTTGAATTTTATAATTTTTCTTTGCAGGTAACATTGTCAGCATTTTTAAACCATTGGCGAATTTCACTAAGGATGATCATACGTGCAAACATCTTTTGCTTCAGACAAATTAATAAATGAGAAACAAATGAATACACGTCATTGTGTGTGCTAATCACTCTGTCATTAAAGATGCTTTTATACCAAGATTTCAGGGGGTGGGTGGGGGTTAATTATAGGAGGAATGGTTTCCCCAAAGAAAAATGTGACTTTTCCTTGTTCCTGATTCTGAGGCATATGCGTCTGGTTTTTAGTTGGGAAAATGGCTGCGGCATCTTTAATGAAAAATTACTTGGCCTTTTTTTTTTTTTAGTAATGAGGGCCTCCTTATCATGTGGCCCACTGTTTGAAAGATGGTCCTAGTATTCCCAAGCGGTCAACCGTTCAGGTAATGACCAGGCTCGACGTTGCTTAACTTATCCATTACACCCCAGGCACATCCAAGCTTACAGTATCTGGAATTCCCAAGCGGTCACCCATCTACGTAATGACCAGGCTCAACGTTGCTTAACTTATCCATTACACCCCACGCACACCCAAGCTTACAGTATCTGGAATTCCCACGCGGTCACCCATCTAGGTAATAACCAGGCTCAACGTTGCTTAACTTATCCATTACACCCCAGGCACATTCAAGCTTACAGTATCTGGAATTCCCACGCGGTCACCCATCTAGGTAATGACCAGGCTCAACGTTGCTTAACTTATCCATTACACCTCAGGCACACCCAAGCTTACAGTATCTGGAATTCCCAAGCGGTCACCCATCTAGTTACTAACCAAGCTTGATGTTGCTTAACTTATCCATTACACCCCAGGCACGTCCAAGCTTACAGTATCTGGAATTCCCAAGCGGTCACCCATCTAGTTACTAACAAAGCTTGATGTTGCTTAACTTATCCATTACATCCCACGCACTTCCAAGCTTACAGTATCTGGTATTCCCAAGCGGTCACCCATCTAGGTAATGACCAGGCTCGACGTTGCTTAACTTATCAATTACACCCAAGAATATGCGGCAGTTTGTTAATCACTGTCACCAGAGATGCTTTTATATCAAGATTTCAGGGTTTTTTTGTTTTTTGTTTAATTATAGAAGGAATCGTTTCTCCAAAGAAAAACTTGACTTTTCCTTCTTTCTGATTCCGATGCATATGCGTCTGGTCTTTAGTTGGGAAAATGGCTGCGTGATCTTTAATGAAAAATTACTTGGCTTTTTTTTTCTTTTTTTAGTAATGAAGACCCCTTATGATGTACTGTAGTTCATGAGGCCCTCTGCTTGAAAAAGGTTGAACCATTACTGTAATAAAGAAAAGAAATATGTGGAGAGCCGTGACCGCGTACGTCCTGAAGGTTCATGTCATTAAAAATTATACTGTATCTTAAGCGACCCACTGTCGATATGACATCGTTCTCGCGAGAAAATGAAAAAAAAGAAAGAAAGAAGTTCTCCACTTCCTTAACCGGGTATTGAACTCACACTCTTTGGGTCCTGTCAGAGAATCTAACCAACGCCTTTATCCACTGTGAGTGTTAGTTCAATACCCGGTTAAGTCAGTGGAGAACTTTCAGAGGGAAATTAACAGGAGATAACTGATAACTGACAGCCATTAAACATGGCACGTGGAACTAGAACAGTCTACCCCAGTGAGTGAAATAAAGTGTTCAGTTCGACATTCCAACCACCTGAAGAAGGCCGGAGCGTACGTGGTAATAAATATGGCGACAAAGATGAGGACAATAATCCGAATAATGTAAATAATGTATATAATACCTCATCTCAGAAATATAGACAGATACTGAAGGGCTGAAACGTTGTAATAAATATGGCGACAAAGATGAGGACAATAGTTCGAATAATGTAAATAGTGTACATAATACCTCATCTCAGAAATATAGACAGATACTGAAGGGCCGAAACGTTGTAATAAATATGGCGACAAAGATGAGGACAATAGTCTGAATAATGTAAATAATGTATATAATACCTCATCTCAGAAATATAGACAGATACTGAAGGGCCGAAACGTTGTAATAAATATGGCGACAAAGATGAGGACAATAGTTCGAATAATGTAAATAGTAAATCTCAGAAATATAGACAGATACTGAAGGGGCAAACGTTGTAATAAATATGGCGACAAAGATGAGGACAATAGTTCGAATAATGTAAATAATGTATATAATATCTCATCTCAGAAATATAGACAGATACTGAAGGGCCGAAACGTTGTAATAAATATGGCGACAAAGATGAGGACAATAGTCCGAATAATGTATATCTCAGAAATACAGACAGATATTTCTATTTTGATAAGCAAAACACATATCAGAGACACTATTTGGGTTCAGTGAGAAAATGGTTAAAAATAAAGAAAGACAGAACTGTTTAACGACTTTTCAGTGAAATTAAAAACCTTGTCAATTTTTCATCTTTTCATTTGTACCTTCTTACTTCTTTAAATAATGACCACCATTCATAATTCCGATTGTTATTGCAATATTTTCTTAAGATCAAATTTTTGTTAAGATCAAATATTTACCGATGTAGTAAAGGAATTTATAGGTATTTTTAGAGCCAGGGAGCTAATTTCTTCAATCGATCGTTAAATTCAAAATTAGGATTTATCAGAAAATTAAAATAGGAAAACCGTTAAGATTTTATTAGTTTTAATTACCGTATTATCCGGCTCACAATCCGATTGGTCCGTTACCTCAACCACGTGATCTCTTACTTCTATCCCCACCCCCATAGCTCCTCAGAAAAAGACATAAGAAGAAAGAAAACAAAAACGATTTTACTTCCCCACTTGGACCATATTTCTTCCGAAATAAACTTTGGACAATTTATGACGAATTCCATCCCACTAGACACATCAAAAGAAAAAAGCTGTTATAAAATAAAATGCGAGGTCAATTTTCCTAATTTGACGCTCTCTCTTGATCGGCATCGCCTCACCTGTCTGCTATCTGCTTCACAACCGAGTAGTGGCGCCTGGCTCACCGCAGTGGCCTCTTCATCTACCGGTACCCTTCTAGATGATGAGTGCACTCGGGTCGGTGTCGCGATCCGTCTTGGACTCAAATTATGTGAGCGTCACAGATGCAGATGTCGAGCTTCCATTAATGGGTTTGGTTTGCATCCTCTCTCCTGTCGCCGTAGTGCCGGCCGCTTTCCAAGGCATGCAACAATAAACGACATCATCAGAAGAGGTTTGATGCAGCTGGGTTACCTTCCCAAATCGAACCCCCAGGCCTCGACCGCGGTGATGGAAAGCGGCCGCGTGGCATTACCATTTCCCCTTTTAAAATGGGGAAGTCGTTGATTTGGGATGCGATACATTTGCGCATACATTTTCGGCCGGCAATTTGATCAGGTCCGCAGTTGAGCCGGGGTCCGTCGCCCGGGACGCAGAGATAAAAAAAAAAAAGTAGTTAAATATTCTTCTCTTGCTGATAGAGTTTTTTTTTTTTTTTTTACTTCTGTGGCAGTGGAGACTTCTGTGGTTATTGACCCTCATTCGATGGCGTTCCTTCGGAGGATTGGCGCGATTGCGACTTGATTAAGGGAAACGGAGTGGCTCTTGCAGAGTGTCTCACTGGCGATTGCCCGAGGTAATGCTTTCTCCATCATTGGACAGAAAAAAAATTGTTTATAGTTACTTTATTCCTTCCTTATCCGAGAAGAATTATTTGTAATGAAAAGTCTATCAATAAAATTAATCGGCCCAAAATGTCTGTTGTCTATAACAGTATTTGCCTTAATGAATATTTGCCGCCTAAGTACACACAAGATATATACCTTAGTGTGTAGAGGCTAGCGGCTCGGACCGAAGAATCAGAGAGCCGAGTTCGAATTCCATTACATTCACTTACGTGCTAATACCTAATACCGCTGGGAAAGGTATGAATTCTCTTCTTCTCAAAAAGCTATGGGTAAATAGCAGAACAGACTCGGTTCTATAGCCTTAAATATATATTTCTGAAACTTTATTTAATTGAAAGTAGGCACGGAGAGGCATCGGAGAGCCGAGTTCGAATTCTAGTCGAATCCATTACATTCACTTACGAACTAATACCCTTGGGAAAGGTATAAATCCTCTTCTTCTCTCCCCCTCTAGCTATGGGTAAATAGCAGAACAGACTGGGTTCTATAGCCTTAAATATATATTTCTGAAATGTTATTTAATTGAAAGGGAACACGGAGAGCAATCGGAGAGCCGAGTTCGAATTCCAGTCGAATCCATTACATTCATTTACGTGCTAATACCCTTGGGAAAGGTATGAATCTTCTTCTTCCTGTCCCAGCTATGGGTAAATAACAGGACAGACCGGGTTCTATAGCCTGCTGTAAAAAAAATCTGCCGTCATTTTTCAGTTGACCATATAAATATACAACAGCGCTTCTAAATTCTTCTAGTTGCTAACGACATTTTGTTTGTTGTTTATAGATACTTTGTTTCAATAAATTAATTTAGATTTTGCCTTAAAAAAGTCCACATCGGACGAAACGCGTCGACTAAAAATACAGTTTTCCTATTGTCTTTTTATCCCTTCATATATATATATATATATATATATATATGTTAAGAAATGGACAAGGTCCGACAATTTATTTATTAAAGACATTTTTTTTTTTATGTTTAACGTTGTTATTTTATAGATACAAGTATTTAAGCAAATGCTCTGTTTATGATAAACAGTATTAAATAACATTTACCGGCCTGAATGTCCGAGAAATTTCATAATATAGGATGCAGGTTCGAATCCTGTCAAAGAACGAATATTTTCTATGAAAATTTCACGGACATTCAGGCCGGTAAATGTTATTTAATACTGTTTATCATAAACAGAGCATTTGCTTAAATACTTGTATCTATAAAATAACAACGTTAAACATAAAAAAATGTCTTTAATAAATATATATATATATATATGCACATTTCATTGAATACAACAGACAAGGTTCTTTGATTTAGTTTTTTATACAATTTCTCATGCGATATCATAATTTTTTTCTTTTCAGATTATAAATTATATAAAAACTGTACGAATGTCCTTTTATTCCGAGCGCTTTCGGCTGTACATTTAGCCATTTTCAAGGATGAAATATTTTAACTGTTAAATAAGAAATAGTTTGTTGGATGTATGTATTTATATAAGGTTTTCATTTTTCAAAACATGGTCAAAATATTGTGTCCTTGTCAGTCGTATTCAATGAAATGTACATGAAGGAAGGATTGCTGCCTAAATACATACATACATATATATATATATATATATATATATATATATATATATATATATATATATATATATATAGTCTTAAGGTATGCTATATTTATGGAATAAAGTGCTCAATATCAGAGATAGAGCGTGTAAATATAAAAGTGAACATAGAAGTCAACACTTAGAGGCGGCAGTCTGTTTCATGCTATATGCAATCGTTAGGCCACCTATATATATATATATATATATATATATATATATATATATATATATATATATATATATATATAGTTCATATGTGGTGCAGTTCAATTTTATTTGATTTGATTTAAAAAGAACTGATCCGACGTGCAAATTTTCGGGATAACAACTGAGACATTACTCTATTTATTGAACAATTTAGTTCATGCCAAATTGACTGATAAACTCCTACAACAACAAAAATTTCTCAAATTGCCATATGAGTAAAAAAAAAAAAAAACGCACTCTCTTTAATTTTCAAAAATTTCAACCTAAGCGTTGCGACTGCACGCTCCAAATGTTTGTATCCGTTAACAATAACACATTTAAAAAAAATTTTTTCGTTTAGGATGCTACCTGGATTTTACCAAAAACAAAATAATTTCCATGCCTGAAGATGACTGAATGTGCAGTTGAAAGTATTTAAAAAAAATTTATTTAAATGAATGTTATGATCCTTGTTTTTAAAAATTATAAGCTGTATAAGCTTATAATTTTTAAAAACAAGGATCATAACATTCATCGAGTGATTTATAGGTTAATGCAACTTTAAAATTTTGTTTGCGAAAAGATTTCGCCATTTTATATCATTAACTTTACTAATCTACTTTTTGTATGACTGATTCATTGTAATATATGTATGTATGTATGTATGTATTGCGTATATTTTTGCAGCACGTTTTCATTAAGACACGTCTCATTCAGATGAGCACAACAATTTTTTGTCTTAGAAAAAAAGAAGACCCTGATGACGACATTGTCGTCGAAAGTACTCGAAATAAAATGAATTTGCATGGACGTGGTAATTTTCTTTTTTTCTTTAAGAAACTTACCACGAAACTTGTCCTGAGGAAACTTTGTGCATCACAGGGACGACGCAGGAGGGTAGTTCGAGGGGAACAGTGGTTCCAGCAAGACGCCCCTCCCCCACACTAAATGACTCCCGAGCCTGGCCGAATTACGAACAAGTTTCTTAGAACCCTTATTTGTTGTCTTAGAAAGCAACAACACTCCAAATGATGACATTGTGCTAATGTCGAAAGTACTCGGAATAAAATGAATATTCATCAACATGGCAATTTTCTTTCTTCTTTTAATGAGGATACTAAGAAACTTGTCCGAAATTAGGAGAGGCTCCTATTAAAAATAAAGTAGACAATACTTGGCTAAATTATTTAATGAGACGTCTTAATACACACACTCATATATATATATATATATATATATATATATATATATATATATATATATATAGGGTGTCCATAAAGTTCGTGTGTACTTTAAAAACTTTACAACTTTATTTGGATTTGCGATAGAAATAATCTGTAAAAAAATTTTAAAAGTTTAATGCACCTAGTTTTAAGTGTAGCTAAAATAACTAATGTGATTTCAGGCATTACTGTAAATCAGTTGACAAATGTTTTCCGTGAACTGCAAAATCGTATTACCCTTTGTAGTCCTAATGATGGAGGACATGTGGAAACTTAAATGAAATTTCAATAAAACATTAAAAAATATAGATTTACTTCTTTCTAATCCTTTTTACAAATTATTTCCATCGCAAATACAAATAAACTTATAAATTTTTTAAAGTGCACATGAACTTTATGGACACCCTGCACATATATATATAAATATATATATATATATATATATATATATATATATATATATATTTGTCCATTTCATATATATATATATATATATATATATATATATATATCCATTTCATATATATAAATATATATATATATATTTGTCAGTTTCCTATATATTTATATATATATATATATTTATCCATTTCATATATATATATATATATATATTCCATTTCATATATATATATATATTTGGCAATTTCATATTTATATATATATATACATATATATATTTGTCCATTTCATATATATATATATATATATATATATATATATATATATATATATATATATATATATATAGAGAGAGAGAGGAGATCTAAACATTGGCTGTTTTTGACTGACTCTAATCGCATTTCTGAGGTCGACGCCAGCGTGTGTAATGTAGAGGTGGCCCTCCCCACCTTTATCCATGGGTTGGAAATTCCGCCTGAGAATCCCAAAATGTGCAAGGTCCGTAAGAACGGATTGCATGACCCCTCCAGCTTCAACCTCTCCGCCCCTGGGGCCCACGTGCTGCAACGCTAGTTCGCGCTTGTGCACCGTCGGCACGGCGAAGGTCCCGCGTGTACACGCACGCGCGCACGCGTGCCCGTGCCGTTGCCGGCGTCAGCGCGTACGTTCACCATCGGCTGCAGAGACGGAACAGCGTCTATGGCGACCGTTCTTTGCGATAGAGAAGGTCGTACTTCAATATGAATTCTCGATGCTTCTCGCAATTTATTTATTTATTTATTAATGCTTTTATTTTTCTTCCGTTTCCCCTGGACAAGTTTTCTCTCGCTTTCTCTATCTATCACGCAAGCACAAATCCCAGACCCCACTCCGCTTCGAAAAAGCTCTCCACTTTGACATAACACTTACCTTCCTTCCATCAACGTCAACCGTTACCACCTTACCCGCTTCTCGGCGCCCACTTTCAGTATAAATGGACATAGATTTCTGTATTCGGTGCCATTTCTCTACAGTTGATGTTATTAGAAACACAGAATTCTGATGTTTTTTTTTCATCTTCGCTTGGAAATATTTTCATATCAAATTACTGCTTCTGCTTCTTTCTCTGATAATGATTTTGAGCGCTCAGTTTTATTCGGAAAAATACCATTACTTTCTGAAAGTGGCTTCCGAGAAAGATCACAGCAAATAATACATAAATAACCTTTTCCTACTTTTACAATGGATTTCTACCTTTTTTTGGATATCGTCTGGATTTATTCAATTTTTCAACTGATCGTCCTTAACTTCAGTTTTCTTGCCCAACGGAATTTTACCCTCTTGAGGAAAACCGTATCTTCTGAAAGTGTGGTGCCATTATGGATTACCCAAGAAATTCACTGAATAGCATTGCGATGCTTATGCATTTTGGTAACCAAATTTTACAATAGATGATGTGTGGTACAGTTTTGTACCAAACAGAAGTGTCGTCCGAAATAGTAATGCCGGTGGAAAATTTTCAACTTCTAAAATAAGAGGCGGATTATTTGATTTCTGGAAGAAAATAATCGTAACGCGGAGAAAATTATTTGAAAAAATAATAAATTTACCGTTCCAAAATAAGCACCTTACCGTAGAGGTAGGGGCTGAAGGAAATAATTTTATCCTACCGGCATTTTCTGGTTAAATCACTTGGTGCTGCATAAGTTCGGTCTTGTACCAAATTTAAGCTACGCTTAGAAAATCAGCAGACCGACATTTGCATTTGCTGCACAGATTTATCATGGCACAGCTAATATTAAAATTAAAAAAAAAGCAAAAAAAAAAAACTTTTACTAATAATCACTAGTACATACCAAATCACTTACACTTTTTTGATCGGCCATAAATCCTCATTTTTCGGTCCAAACCTGCATCTTAGATTAAATCCACTTGTGGCTGAACCGGTTCTTGTACGACCACAAAAATCAAGCAACATCCTGCCTGGCAAGTACCTAGATTGGGAACATCATGTGCTGTAAACTTGGATGTGCGGGTGGTGACAACGGCACGGAATTCGAAATCGGAGAACCGAGTTCCAATCGGGTTTGTTATATTCACCTACGTGCAAATACCTTTAGTAAAGTTATTTATCCACCTCATCTCCCTCCAGCTATGGGTTAATTAGTAGGACTTGTATCAGTAAATCATTATTATCTCCAAAAAATTCTTACAATCTAAAACTATTTTCTGGCTTTAAATAACCTGCAAAAGGTTGATAAGCCATAAAAAAAAACTAAATCAAACAAACATAGCAATTATATATAAATGAAAAAACAGAAAACAAAACGTTATACCAATAAACAAACACCTTTAATAACCAGTACATGTTATATCTCTTGCACATTTTTGCATCTTAGAATGAATCCACTTATGGCTGAACCGATTTTTGTACGATCACCAAAGTTAAGCAACGACGAACCTGGTCAGTAACTAGATGGGTAACCGCTTGCGAAAAACCAAGTGCTGTAAACTTGAATGTGCGGGTGGTGCAATGGATAATGGCTCGGAAATTAAAATTGTAGAGCACAGTTTCAATTCCAGTCAGGTTTGCTTTATTCACTAACGTGCAATGGATTGATTTGATTTTACGGTTTATCAACCCATTGAAAGTTATTTAAATCCAAAAAATATTTTTAGATTTTCATAAATATTTGGAGATAATAAAGATTTTTACTGATACAAGTTCGAGTAATTGACCCATAGCTGTTGAGTGAATTCACTTCTAAGAATATTTACGGGTAAGTGAATATAACAAACATGAGAGGAATTCGAACACGGCTCTCCGATTTGCAATTCAGAGATGTTACCCATTACACCACTCGCGCACCCAACCTTATAGTACATGCTAGTCCTAAGAATTTACCCATCTCAGTATGACCAATGTTTCAACGTGATATGGTCGTATGCTTGGCTTAACGTAAATACCCTTGGGAAAAGTATGAATCAACTGCTTTTCCCCCATCTATGGGTTAATTAGTAGGATTGTATCAGTAAATCCTTATCATCTCCCGAAATTTCTTACAACCTAAAAATATTTTCTGTCTTTAAATATTTCGCAAAAGGTTGATAAACCGTAAAAAAAAATCAAACTTGTGGCTGAGGTAGTTGTTTTTTTTTTTTTCATTCATGTCTGTGTTCGGTGTTCGAGTTCAGTTAAAAGCCAGGATTTCGAATGCTGATTTTCAAGGAATATAAGCGTACACTTTCTTGGTGAGATTATTGCAACAAATTCTTTCTGTTCTAATTCTGGTCCCAGCGCGCGGTTCAGTTACTCTTCGTCACCAAGACCCAAAATTGAAACTGGGTCGGTGAGGTTCATTGACAGAACGGAAAAGGAAAAAAAAACAGCAACAGGAAAACCCCCATCTGTTCTGGATACGGTCGTCGGTATAGCTGAGTGATTCGTTCCTGGCTGGGATGCCATTATATCCACTGTTCAAAGACTAACACTTGAGGATTGCTGTTTTACTGTACAGTATCAATTCGGGCAAAAAATCGGGCCTGGATTGCAGTTTATTTTGTGCCTACCTGGGATTTATTAAAGGTATAAATATATTTTTTTTCTTTTTATTACATCTACATTTTTCTTTTTTATATATATATATATATATATATATATATATATATATATATATATATATATATATATATATAAAGCAAGTGTAAATGGATATAAATCCGACAGAATGAAGAAAAATTTTGAAAAAACAAACAAAAATCCTTAAATGTTGTTTAAAATGAATGAAATGTCGACGTCTGACGTTTCGGTTTAATAAACCTTTTTCAAGACAATATTCATTAAAATACAATTCAGTTCAATATGACAAATACGATGGACATAAAAAACACAAGTCTTATCCAAAACAGATAACTGAAAATTTTTAAAATGATCAGCCTTCCGTCTAACATGGTCACGCCGTCGTCACATGGGCGACGCTTTCAAAACGTATTCCTAAAAGTTTGTGATTATCGACAAGCATACACATAAAAATTTTAGAACCTCATAGAATTCTTTTCATTTTCTTTTTCATTTCAAAATAATCAGACGTCGACATTTCATTCATTTTAAACAACATTTAAGGATTTTTGTTTGTTTTTTCAAAATTTTTCTTCATATATATATATATATATATATATATATATATATATATATATATATAGAACCTCTCACCCAGCATATTAAATATTAAATATCACCACATAAGATAACCAATAAGGATTACAAATTTCTACCAGTTACATATATACATATACACAGTCATCAAAAACAAACAAATAACCAGCTTTAAATATAACAAATAAACCCCCTTTTTTTCTAAAATTTAAAAATAAATATAAATAATAAATATTCTTACCTATCATAGTTTTGCACAAACCCCACTACACGTATATACATACATGCGAAGAAATATTATTCAGTGGAAAATAAAATATGACATGTATACATTCACGAGACATTCACGAAATTTTCGCTACACTACCAATCTTTGAATTTCAACATACAAATGCGTATGTATAGACACAACACCACCTGTATACATACATATGTCATATCCGAAGCTGCCCACATATGTTTATGTATGTATGAGTCCCGACGGACGACCAAGTATGTGTGTGTGTCTGCGTACTCCATTGGACGTGTGAGCATGCATCGATGTTTGCGTCAGTACGATGACACAACGAGGACATTTCCCCCACCACTCCCATAATAACACCAATACACGCAATCTACATAAAGCCAAAATTTAAAAAAATTAATCAGTTTGTCTGACGATCGCTAAAGCGTGAAACCCAGGGTCACAAACTCACATCTGTCCAACCAAACATATATATATATATATATTTCTGACAAATCGACTATATATATATATATATATATATATATATATATATATATATAGTCGATTTGTCAGAAAGGAGACTTCGGATGTTATCGGACAGGAGAGGTCGATCCCAGCGTGTGGTACATTTGGAAAGTGCTTGAAAACCATACCACGGGTTGACCCAAGCCTTGTGAGCGAAATTGTGCAGACAGAACCCTTGGGTGCCGTCTACCGAAGTCACAAGTCATCGTGGCCGAGGCCTTGAGCGTGCTGGCTTTGTTTCAATTGTTGATCACGCTAGGTAACACGCTCTTTCCCAGAAACTGTAACTAAGGTCTGCTCACCAAAGTTGCAGTATAAACCACTCTAGGGTCTATGAGTGTTGAATAAACACAAATGCGCCTGAGCAAGCATCTGCAATAGGGATCGAATACGAGTGGCCAGTTATACATACATTACATCTGCATATATCCTTTCCATCTCTCTCTTTCTATTAAAGATGTTAAGTTTTAATTTAAAATAAAAAAAATTTTCCAGAAAAAAAGTTAAATCACATTTTATTTAATTATATATCCACCATTATATACAATGATACTTATATTCTCATACACGTATTTTGTAAAGAGATATCTTTAATTTATGATATCCTACAAATGGAGCCCGATCTTAATTTTGAGAGGCAAATAGCATCAGAATTCCGGCAATGAAACATCATATATTAAGTTACATTGTGTTTACTATTAGGCTGGGGTATAAATAATTTTCCTTTTTGTTTACCGTCTTTATTCTTCTAAAAATAAATTTCAATGACATTTTATTCAATTATATGTTTACCATTATTTGCACGGGTTTGTTGCCACATAGCAGACAACTCTCTGATGTCTTTTGGGTAATATTCCTCAGGTTTTGATGCGTAAAAGCTTTCAACGAAATATATAGATGGCAGCAGTGTATTTTGTAAAGGGATATCAATTTATCATGTCGTCTGATCCTAGTTTTCAGAGGCAAATGGCATCAGAAATCCGACAATAAAACATTATATATTGAGTTACATGGTGTTTACTATTAGGGTGAGGTATAAATAATTTTCCTTTTTGCTTATTGACTTTTTGTTTCATTCTTCCGAAAATAACGCCTAATCGTATTTGATTCAATTATATATTCACCATTATTTGCAAGGACTTGTTGCCACTTATCAGGCAGTTCTTCGATAGCTTTTAAGTAGAAAATTCCGCAGGTTTTGGTGCGAAAACTTTTTGACGAACTTTTCCTTCAAAGTATTTTGCAATGGTCGAGAAAGGTAATAACCCGATGGTTCAAGTTCAAGTGAATATGGCGAGTGTGGGTAGACGAGAAATCTTTTTCCTGTGCAGCTCTAGCTCCAAGCCACCTTGCGTCGTCACGCAGTAGATTCTAACTATATAAATATGTGTGTGTGTGTGTGTGTGTGTGTGTGTGTGTGTGTGAATATGAATATGGCAATAAAGAGGAAGAAGGTCGAAGATTGAAATTTAAAGACAGTAAATTCGACCTTGTCAAGCGAACGCTCTTCTGTGGCCAAATCTGTTAAGGCACGTCAACCTAAATGATGGTTTCCTATAGGCTATAGGTTCGAATCCTGTCGGAGGACGAATAATTTTTATGACAATTTCTCCGACATTCAGGCCGGTAAATGTTGTTTAATACTGTTTATTATAAACAGAGCATTTACTTAAATATTAGGTTGGTGCAAAAATAATGACGTAATAATGTCATTTTTTAACGTCAAAAAACGACATTATTACGTCATTATTTTTGCACCAACCTAATATTTGTATCTATCAAAAGAATGTAGAAACATAAAAATGTCTTAATATATATATATATATATATATATATATATATATATATATACATATACACTCTACAGTTCAAAAGTTTGAGGCCACCGCCGGTAATTTTTAAATAGTAGTTGTAGTAATAGTAGTAGTAGTAGTAGTAGTAGTAGTGTGTGTGTGTGTGTGTGTGTGCATATATATATATATATATATACTACACTTCGAAGGTTTGAAGCCACCGTTGGTAATTTTTAAATAGAAGTTGTTTTAAATAAGAGCAAAATATGACACATAGTTAAAAAAAAGTGAAATATGTTTTTTTTATTAGAAATTTTATTATGACAAAAAGAAAAAAAAACATTTTTTCACTCGTTGGGGTAGACTGTTCTAGTTCTACGTGCCTTGTCTACCCCAGCGAGCGAAATAAAGTGTTCTGCTCGACATTCCAACCACCTGAAGAAGACCGCGGTGTACAACGGCCGAAACGTTGTGATAAATATGGTAACAAAGATGAGTAAAATAGTTCGAATAATGTAAATTGTGTACATAATACCTCATCTCAGAAACATAAACATTCTAAGAGCTCTTTTTCACTTTTTATTCATTCTTCTGTGAAGTCATCCAATGCAAATTTTCAACTGTAGTGTTATATATATATATATATATATATATATATATATATATATATATATATATATATATATACACACACACACATGTAATGTAATGAGAACGAAAATAATATAAATTCAAACGTTTATAACATTAATTTAAAAGAGGGCTCTATAGCAAAATCAGAGCAATAGTTAATTTTTATAAGTTGTTAAATACAGACAAACAAGTACTCGCAACAAAGATGCAAATTTGTTTCGATGCGTAACAACTTAATAATATTAACTACGAACACAACGTGCTAACTGTTCGGAAAAAAAAACATCTCTATGCGTCAACCCCACCCCCTTTCAACCCTTCTTTTCGTTTCAAATCAATATCTCACTCTTCATATAACCACAGCGTAGGATCATAAGGTTAATATCGGGGTCATTTCAAGAGGACCGCGTCCTGGGTATGACGATAAACATACATCCGCGTCCTGGGGTATGACGATAAACTACATTAGACTACGTCCAACAACAAGCCTTCAGATAAGTTTTTCGGAAAAATAATGTTGCCAGCTATACGTTTTTTGGAAAAAATAATGTTGCCAGCTATACGATTTTGAAAACAATAATGTTGCTAGCTATGCGTTTTTGAAAAAATAATGTTGCCAGCTATATGTTTGATAGTACTGTATATTTAATATGTGTGTATATATATATATATATATATATATATATATATATATATATATATATATATATATATATGTGTATGTGTGAATATATATATATGTGTGTGTGTGTGTGTGTGTGAATATATATATATATATATATATATATATGTGTGTGTGTGTGTGTGTGTACCTTAATTTGGCATTAAATGACCCACAGTGGTTGATATGCCATAAAACCCAATTAACAAACCAACCAACCAATCAAAAGGGCCACTTCCATTCTTCTACTTTTAGAGAGATACCTCCCGTCTCCCCATTACCACCAGTAGAGGCTTTTTTTTATCTGGCTGAGGCGTCATTTTAGATTGGCTCAGTATCTTTTCCTCGACTGCTATCTAAATAAAATTATAAATCCTTGATTCCAAGACGAGTCCAGTCCAGGGTTGAAGAGGGTGGCGAAATAACAAAAAAACACATCATTTGAAGACTTCTAATAGCAAGAAAAACAAACATGGCGACCACATATTACTAGAAAAAAAACTAATGATAAAAATAGTAACTTTTCACGCTGTAGAGTTGAAATCTAAGGTCATATTAAATAATGGACGACTTCCATAGGCTGAAACAGGAGGATATAAATTATCTCCTCCAGTGTTATATAAACAGATGAATGGCCAGGGGCCAAGCGTATATTTATATTTGTATCATGTTGATACGAGATTAAATTTTGGTGTGTTCATTGGAGTTTTATCGGAATTTGAAATTCACAAGCCGTCCCCAAACCCGCATCTATAGGCTTTGAGGCTTGGTTTTAAGGCGCCGAACATTCGCCTTTCACACCTCCCATGTAGTTTGGGCTAGGAGTTTGACTGGCAGAGGTGATCTTATTGCACACGCCTATTGGACTATTTTGTAGGCCAGCAGGAGCACTTCCCCGCTGTCCAGCCCAGGCATACCAGACCTTTTGATGACCAGAGACCCGTTAGCCGTGCCGTGTCAGACCAATCCACCATGTGTGGCCCTACCAGGAACCGAGGTTCCGACGGCATAGTCCTGACAGGGAACACGTTGCCATCGCCCCTACCACGGTGAGGAGGGGTTGGAATTTTAGGGGGGGAGTTGGAATTTTCTCCTAGAGACTTTGTGGTTATTGCGGGTGATTTCAATGCCCGAACTGGTACCGGTGATGCCAATAACAGACATATTGCGGACCATTCGCTATCGGTGACCGCCGCTCGAACGGAGAGCGGCTGATCGGCTTTGCTGCCGCAAACCGGCTTACTGTGTCAAGTTTCAGCGTGCGTACGTTCCAACAGGCCATGTAATGGGTCATCTTACGTCCAAATAGTCCAGCTCGCTGATGGGACACCCGCGGCACTGGGACCGCGAGCGCGTGGGTTCCCGCGTGGGTTCCCGCGGACGCCGTAGTAGTAGTGGAATTTCGCAGATTTGGTGTGTTCATTGGAGTTTCATGCCGTGTCAGACCAATCCGCCTGGGCCTGGAAGAAACTCTGCTTAACAGGAGACTCCAGTGGTTCGGCCACGTGCTGCGGCGGCCTGGTGATGAGTTCGTCCGTAAACTGGTGGTGCCAAACACACCCACTGGTTGGAAGAAGCGCCGAGGTGGTCAACTCAAGGCGTGGCTCGCAATAGTCAAAGCAGATATGGAACTCATGTCCGGTCCTCGCGTTTTCAGTGTCCAACGCTGGAATCGCGAATGGTTCGATCATACCGTCGATTCTGCTACCGATCGACGGGGGTGGATGGCCTTGACGCGCGATGCGGTTAATTCAATTGGAGCCGGCTCAATCCACCCCGGGTGAATGCCGTTACAAGACAAGAAGTACGAGAATAAAGTAATTCAAAATTATTACTACCATTGTCGTTGTGTTTATTTTACACACCCTACCTTAAACGAAAGGTTTCGAAAGAAAGTCTCATCGACAAAGTTTAATCTTCGTGCCCCCACCCCAAATCTTTGTGTCAAAAAACGTTCTTTTCCTTGACGCCGCTGTATGTATATGTATAGCGGGCCACTCGTATTCGTCTACTAGGGGCGGCTAGCCAATCCCTATTGCAAACGCTTGCCCAGGCACATTTATGTTTATTCAACACCCACAGAGCTCACCTGTGGTTTATATTGCAACTATACTGAGCAGACCTTAGTTACTGTTTCTGGGGAAAGTGCGTGTTATCAGCAATTTGAACATGACCAGCACGCTCAATCCCTCGGCCAGGCTGACTTGTAACTTCGTGCTAGCATAGCTATCGACGTCCCGCAAAGGTTCCGTCTACCCAATTCCATTCACAAGGATTGGGTCAACCCGTGGTATGGTTTTCAGGCACTTTCCAAATGTGCCACACGCTGGGATCGACCCCCACCCCAGCCCGATAACACCAGGAAGTCTCCTTCCTGATAAATCGACCATGGTGAGATTCGAACCCGGGTCTCATGGTCAGAATACGAATGTTCTAACCGTTTGCATTCTAACCATGCCGCTATTATGACCATGGTCATGCGTAAATATTTCTTTCTGGAGCTAAATTGCAACTTTTTGAAACGTTTGGCCTTGTGATTTGTTTATATTTCTCGCAAACGCGGGGTGAACTGGAAACTAGAGTCTTGTATATAAAAACTTAAAGAAAAGATATTAAAAAAAAAACAATATTGCATTTTTATTAAATAAGTATTTTTTATTTTAATTATTAAATTGTTTTTAAAATAGTGGAAGTATTTTGTATGTTAAATTTTAAAACTCTTAATCTTAAAAAAAATGTATGAATATTTATTGTACCAAGCTACACACTCGAGTAAAACCAATTGTACTTTGTATAGCCTTACCTGTTTGCACTTCTTCTCATAATTTGGTCATTAATTGGTCAATATATCTGGCTATTTTCGAGGGTGTGACGGAAATTCGAACGGATGGACAGAGTAATGGAAGTCACAGACTTTTATATGTAGATAGCTGTGTCAACAGAAGAATCGTCCTTTTGAAACGACTTTTTTTTAAGGTTAAACATTGCTGTCCAAGTAATACGAATAATATCGTGCTTGAGAAGCATATTTCCCCTAAAAAAAGAACTGTTTCAAGAAAAATATTTTTATAAATTCCAACCGACAATAAGATTAGCTGTTCGGTCAATAAATGACGAATGTTTCGTGTATGGAAACGGCTAATTTCACCTTCACCATTACAGTGTAACCCGGATATAAGAGACCCGGATATAAGAGAAACCCGGATATAAGAGAGATTTTCTCCGGTCCCAAATTAGAGCCTGTGTTAATGTATATAAAATAGACAAAACCCGGATATAAGAGAAGCCCGGATATAAGAGACTTCTTCTCCGGTCCCGACAACTCTCTTATATCCGGGTTACACTGTACTAATAAAATCTTGAATAAAACTCTATTCCATATGATTGGTGAGATTAGAAAATAAGTGGCATACTGATTTCGTAATGGTCGTAGAATGGGAAAACGATCGATAAGAACTGACGCACATCCCCAAATAGAAGGGTTAACAATTTGAATAGTGGGTAGCTCTAAAAAGGGTCGTTTTTGCGTTCTCAATCTTGCAAGGAAGGAACCTCTTCTATGGACGGTCATAATAATGATATACGATTTTTATATATTTTTTTTTTATAATTCTAATAATCTTTTGTTTTAGATTTCAACGCTCTAAATTGATTGTACGCTGTTTTTTACGGACATTAAATTTTGCCTATGATTTTGGCACAAACTGTAAAGAATCAGTTTTTTTCGATTTCTCACCTTCAAGGTTGTAATTTTTCCAGCCAATTTGGACTCAAAACCGGCACTGAAGATTTATCTATCAAACAGAAAAAAAAAAAAATTCAGTATCAGTCTATATTTTTGAGATGAGGTATTATGTACACTATTTACATTATTCAAACTATTGTCCTCATCTTTGTCGCCATATTTATTACAACGTTTCGGCCGTTGTACGCTCCGGTCTTCTTCAGGTGGTTGAAATGTCGAAATGAACCCTTTATTTCGATCACTGGGGTAGACTGTTCTAGTTCCACGTGTCACGTTTAATGGATGTCAGTTATCAGTTATCTCCTGTTAATTCTCCTCTCCAAGTTCTCCACTGCCTTAACCGGGTATTGAACTCACACTCTTTGGGTCCTGTCACTGGATCTAACCAACGCCTTTATCCACTGTGCCATGTGTCCTTGAGAACAATAATCCGAATTATGTAAATAGTGTACATACTGGTTTTGTAATGGTCGTAGAATGGGAAAACTATCGGAAACATGAGATAAACATACTGAAATTAAAATGGAAGATCAACTAGTGAAAAATTAAGAACTGCCATAGCAAAAGCCACATGACTTGAAGACTTCCAACAGAAGTAACAACTAAAATGGATAGCGTATGTAGAAGTATTGTAGTTGCTTGTCTCTATCTGTCTATATCACTGAGATGAGGTATTATGATTACTTGCATTATTTACATTATTCGGACTGTTATCCTCATCTTCATTGCCATATTCACAACGTTTCGGCCTCTATATCTCTGAGATGAGGTATTATGATTACTTGCATTATTTACATTATTCAGACTGTTATCCTCAACTTCATTGTCATATTCACAACGTTTTGGTGTTTGTGAGCACCTGCCTTCTTCGGATGATTGAAATTTGGAACCGAACTCTTTATTTCGTCCACCGGGATAGATTGTTCTAGTTCCACATGCCAGGCTTCTTCCGGATGTCTCAGTTATTTCCCTTTAACTCACCTCTCCAAGTCTTGGTTCACCATTGCTGTGGCCTGGTATTGAACTCACAACACTTTGGGTCTAGTCACTGGGTCATGTATCCTCCTCAAGGACACAAGGCACATTGGATAAAGACGTTGGTTAGATCCAGTGACGAGACCCAAAGAGTTGTGAGTTCAATACCAGGCCACAGCAGTGGTGGGCCAAAACTTGGAGAGTTGAGTTAAAGGGAAATAACTAAGACACCCGGAAGAGGCCTGTCACGTCGAACTAGAACAATCTACACCCGGTGGTCGAAATAAAAGGTTCGGTTCGAAATTCCAATCACCTGAAGAAGGCCGGAATATACAGTGGCCGAAACGTTGTGAATATGGCAATCACGATGAATAATGTAAATGATGTAAGTTGCTTGTCCATTCTAGCTGCATCAAATGAAGTCTCGTTCTTCTTATTGGTCGTAGAATGGAAGAACGACCGAAATGATAAGACTTTCTAGGCCAGAAAAATAAACATTGGTAGCATATGTTACTTGAAGAGAAAATAATGATAAGACAGAAGAACAACTAGTAAAAAATTAACAATTGTCAAAAAGTTTCTTCTAAGAAATTTGGGTAATTTAAGTCTATGGCATCTCGTAGAATTACTATCTGTAAACAAGAAAAATAGGGTTAATGTTCAGATATTCAAAATTAGGGATATATATAAACCTTTCGTTGGAAAGTTTTTGCTCTAATGATCTAGCCAAACTGCCATGTTCTGTGGTGCGTTTAGTATAAATCAAGAGGCGATAATGAAGAAGAAAAAAAAACACATCAAATGATTAACAACCTTTGATTGGCCCTCGAAACAAGCCAAAAATGAAAGACAAAGAGAATCGATCTAGAAACGTTACGCTTTTAACATACGCCGAACACATTAAATGTAAAATGTCAAATTGAATAATCATGCATGTACACCAAAATCGGCAAACAAAGGCAAGTTTTCCCCCCGATTTGAAAGAAATCTAAAAAAAATAAAAAAATAGTAGGTCGTGTGTAGCTCGCATAATAAGCAGAGACTTTGGTTTCAACCTTGACTGTTTGAATACAGATAGGCTA
Source organism: Acanthosepion pharaonis (assembly GCA_903632075.3). Classification (NCBI taxonomy): domain Eukaryota; kingdom Metazoa; phylum Mollusca; class Cephalopoda; order Sepiida; family Sepiidae; genus Acanthosepion; species Acanthosepion pharaonis. The sequence goes on along the minus strand of CAHIKZ030005202.1, from coordinate 1,587,781 downwards.
TTCATCCGTGCCAACGCTGAACCACTTCCCCCTTGATGGATGCGTACAATTAGGTTTATTATAGGAGCGATCGCTAGAAAGCATTGACTGGAAGCACGACCATCTGCGAAGCCGCCACATAGGCGAATCGCTGGATGTGGAACCTGTAGGGTGTCCACGGTTTTGATTCCCTCGCCTAATTTCCGGCTGGCACGGAATCCCTGGGACGATTACCTGGGTAAAATGGACGAAGAGGCACGTGGACGACGCGTGTCGACCGAGTCTTGACAGCGAGAAAGGAGTGCTGGAGACTTGAGCGCAGAACTGAAATGCTCAGGTGTAGAACAACAACGGACAAATTTGACAATGGCGGCGCCGGTCTGCTTCCGGTCGAAGCTGAATCACTTCCGCTGTAAATGTAGATCTAACATATCTCTCTCTCTCTCTCTCTCTATTTATCTATCTATCTATCTCTCTATCTATCTATGTCGTTTGCTCACTTTATTTTTCTTTCTTTAATTTTGTTTCTTTTCTTTTCTCTTTTTTTTTTCGTTTCGTATTTTTTTCTCTATTTTTCTCCAATGCTTTGTTTTCCTGATGTTGATAAATTTGTCGCATGTCGTTCAAAGTATAATTTGTTGCTTTTCATAGCTACTGATAGTTTAAGACAACACTTTTCCACCGTAACTTTCAAAGGCCATAGTCGTAAAAACATTGCACAATGTGACTGTGTTATTAATAAAAACAATACACAAGTAACTTATACAAAACTGTTATTAAAATTGTTATTAAAATTCTGAGTCACTGAATTTATCCAGACGAGTATTCTTATCCTTGTTGTTTGCGTTCTAACGTTGTGCCTTGTGAAGTTAACTCAACGTGCAATAGTCATACTATTATCGGTGAGTTTATTGCTGGGTGTTTTGCACTTGCAAAATTGTGGTTGACTAAACTTGTGAATATCAAATGTGGTATAGCGCCATTGAGTAATGATTAACAAGACAACATATCACTACTAATCTAGTGAGTTCTATCCTGACGATATATTCCATACATGTGACCTAGCAAAACAAATTGAATATATCAATCTATGGGCCTCTGACCGTGGAGCAATATAGAACTCAGACCGTTCTAACTATCGAGGACTTCTGCTACGCCAGGACTACTTTGGCATCAGATTCCTAAAATGGTGCCTACAGAGATCATATTCACTGACAACGGCTTGAGAAATGAGCCTTCAGAACATTGTCCACCTGGTTATAAAACGAAGAAAGCGGTTTATCCCTAGTTTTCTGTTTAGGATTAGATTTCTGGTTCCTTCTAAAGTCTGTTTCAACTCTATACGTCTAACGTCTCTGCTTGAGCTTTTAAATTTTTATTCACTAATTATTTTTTCTTCTCTCCTAACAGGAGTAGATAGGTTTGTCTATCATCTGGTTCACACTCCTTTCTTTTTTAGCTGGAAATGATTCTTGATGAAACCTAACCAGTGAGACCGATCCTCACCAGGTGCCCCATACTAACAATGTAACTTTAAATATTCTAACAAGAGCTGACATAAAATCAACCAACCTAACCTAACATAGGCGTACTGGAAATATTGTCCGTGATTTCGAATTTTTTTTTTAACATTTTTGACGTGAGATCTGCACTTCAGAGAAATATTTGGGCTTGATGCGGAATTTTGATGCTGAATCATAGATTGATGAATTTTGTAGACAATTCATCTAACTAAAAGTCAGTTCAGTTAGAAAATTCGATCAGGTTACGCAATACAGTTGTCAGTTCATTTCAAATTCCGATCAGGTTACAGAATACAAGGGTAAGTTCAATTCGAATTTCTGATCAGGTTACGGAATAGAAGCGGCAGTTCAGTTCGAATTTCCGATCAGGTTACGGAATACAAGGGTAAGTTCAGTTCGAATTTTCGATCAGGTTACGGAATATAAGAGTAAGTTCAGTTCGAATTTCCGATCAGGTTACGGAATAGAAGGGTCAGTTCAGTTCGAATTTCCGATCAGGTTACGGAATAGAAGCGGCAGTTCAGTTTGAATTTCTGATCAGGTTACGGAATACAAGGGTAAGTTCATTTCGAATTCCGATCAGTTTACGGAATAGAAGAGAAAGTTCATTTCGAATTTCTGATCAGGTTACGGAATAGAAGGGTCAGTTCAGTTCGAATTTCCGATCAGGTTACGGAATAGAAGCGGCAGTTCAGTTTGAATTTCTGATCAGGTTACGGAATACAAGGGTAAGTTCATTTCGAATTTCTGATCAGTTTACGGAATAGAAGAGAAAGTTCATTTCGAATTTCTGATCAGGTTACGGAATAGAAGGGTCAGTTCAGTTCGAATTTCCGATCAGATTACGGAATAGAAGCGGCAGTTCAGTTCGAATTTCCGATCAGGTTACGGAATACAAGAGATACATGAGGAAGGTTGAAGAATACAAACAAGATAAGAGCAATAATTTGTATAATAATAATAATAATGAAGAAGAAGAAGAAGAAGAAGAAGAAGAAGAAGAAGAAGAAGAGAAGAAGAAAGGCCTTGATGCTGCACAGGATATGGCTGCTATAACTTTTAATCTTAACTGATTGGATGTATTAACATGTAGATGCTTTGTCTTTTGAAATAAGATAAGCTACAGTAAATATCCTGTCCAGTACCACAGATTTGCTCTACAGTTACCTGGCCATAATCATATGGTCATGACCCCTAATGGGATGGGGGAGCTAACACACTGTTTATGATTTATAGTAGTGGCAGAGCATTATGAGAGAATCCAGAGAGGATATTATTCAAGTTTTGATGATGATATAAGCAAGCAATTCTGAGAGTCACATTAAAATATTTGTGAACACTCTCCATCGGAGACCGTCAGTGCGGACTTATCTACCTGGGCTGAACGAATTTCTAACGGGACCTCACCTGTAAGGTTACGCGCTGGTTTTATCTAACCAGCACATTTTTCTCTGTGATGTACGTGTCAGAAATACCCTTATCAGACTGGGTGTCACAATGGGTATACTGGGTTTTATATATTTGTACCTCGGCGTAACTTTGTTGGTGTGCTGCTTGCTTTTTCGTTTAATAGTAAACAAAAATAAATTCTCCGAGGCTCTCATGGATTATGAGCTTAATTGATTGGGGGTGTTTATATTTCAGCTTGGTGAATTTCGATGGCTTGCACTAAATATCACGTTCAGCCTGGCCATAAACAGTAGGGCGTCACCCGTTGGGGTCTGATGCACTATGTATTTCTGTTCATGAAATTATTTCTATGTGGGCGTTATCCGTAAAGTTAGGAGCTGCTTTTATAAAAAAAAAACTATTACAAGATTACGAATATTTGGCTGTGATACATTTGTCTTGTACACACTTATCAGGCTGGATGTCATGGTGGAGATTTTGTGGGTTTTCCTCCATGACAACTCAAGTCTACATGCGGGTATTGTCCGGATTTTCTGACAAAAAGCTATAATAGTGAAGGATTCAGTGAATTACAAATAACTTGATAAGTGACGCTGTTCAGAAAGCACATCATACTCCTTATGCACTCTACCGGACTCGAGAGCTGCGGCCACATACTCCTCATGCACTCTACCGAACTAGGGAGCTGTGGCCACATACTCATGTACTCTACCAAACTTGATAGCTGTGGTCCCATTCTTTTCGGGCAGTCTACCGGACTTGAGAGTTATGGCCACATAATCCTCATGCACTCTACCGAACTAGAGAGCTGTGAACCCATATTCCACATGCACTCTACCGGACTTGTGAGCTTTGATCCCATTCTCCTCGGCAGTCTACCGGACTTGAGAGCTGTGGCCACATACTCCTCATCCACTCTTCCGGACTTTAGAGATGTGGTCCCATTCTCCTCAGGCAGTCTAATGGATTTGAGAGCTGTGGTACCATACTCCTCAGACAGTCTACTGGATTTGAGAACTGTGGTCACATACCCCTCAGACAGTCTACTGGATTTGAGAGCTGTGGTCTCATACTCCCCAGACAGTCTACTGGATTTGAGAGCTGTGGTTCCATACTCCCGAAACAGTCTACCGGACTTGAGAGATGAGATTACATACTCCTCAAGCTGTCTACCGCACTTGAGATTTTGGCCACGTACTTCCCAGACAGTGTTTGTCTATATTTCTGAGATGAGGTATTATGTACAGTATTTACATTAGTCGGACTATGTTTGATGGATGTCAGTTATCAGTTATCTCCTGCTAATTTTCCCTCTGAAAGTTCTCCACTGCCTTAACCAGGAATTGAACTCACCTTCTTTGGGTCTGTCACTGGATCTAACCAACGCCTTTATCCACTGTGCCATGTGTCCTTGAGGACACATGGCACATGGTGGAATTAGAACAGTCTACCCCAGCGATCGAAATAAAGGGTTCAGTTCGAAATTCCAACCACCTGAAGAAGGCCGGAGCGTACAACGGCCGAAACGTTGTGACAAATATGGCGACAAAGATGAGGACAATAGTCCGACTAATGTAAATACTGTTCCCAGACAGTCTTCGGGACTTGAGATCTGTTGCCCTATAATCCTCAGGAAGTCAACTGGACAGAAGACCTGTGACCCATACCCCTCAATCCATTTGAATCATTGATCTGAGAAAACGGCTGTATGTAAATGAAGTTTAGTCATCTCCTAACGAGTTGGACGCCATGCACGACATCCGTGCAAGAGTCTAGATCTGATGAAGCTGTTTATGGAATTGATTTCAGCTCATTGCGCAACCCATCCTGTGCTTTTATAGGGATCCCTGTGAGGATCGAACGCACTACTGTCTTGATAAGGTGAACCTGAAAGATCTCACTAACCAATTCCCCTCGCTGAGGCGTGTAAAATAAGTTTAAAAGAGTCGGTTATCCAATGCACATTAAACATACGAAAAATTGTTCCTAACATGAGCTTGATTTGTGGTAGGCATTATATGGATGTTTAGTATAATGTCGTACAGAGCGAGTAGGTTAGGCTCGAAACTAAAGCAAATAAAGAAACCTACCTACAGGATATTACTCATTGACAGGCGCCCACTTTTAAGTAGAGCACATATTACTAAAACTTGCGTTCTTGTTGATGGTTCCAGCGTTGGTGGCGAAGTTAGCTACATTCATGCCAAACTCGTTGTCGTGTCATAAGACTGCTTTGTGTTGAATTGATTGGTCTATAAATACTTTTGACACAAGACGAGAGAGAAGTCAACGCCCGAACAAAGAGACAAAGGAGAGAAATGCGTAAGTCGTCCATAAGTTATGGAAGTCGGAGTGGTGGACGCACGCGTCTCTCGATGGTCATAGCGTACGAAGCTGGCAGGGCAGACCGCCATAATGGCGATGGAGGCTGAAGGGGTGTCGGGAAACAGTGTCGAAAGCGTGCCGGTTTGACAGCGGAGGAACTGGCTATAGATGTCGCTTCCCCCTTTTCAAAATATTATCAACATTTTCCTCACATTTAGCCGAGAAAGAATGTTTTGACGGCAGTCATTTTTGCTTTGAAGACTAAAAGCAATTGAATTCTTTATACAATTTGTGCCTTTTGAGTTTTCATAAACACACACAGAGACATATATATATATATATATATATATATATATATATATATATATATATATATATATATTAATAAAACATTAAAAACAACAAAGGTAAAAGCAAAAGAAACCAGGAACCTAAGCTTCTACCGGGTAATGTTCCCGTTAAAAAAAAAGGTAAAATAAATATTTAAACCAATAAAGAACATACCTAACCTTAATAAGTTAGAAAGCACTCAATCATCTGTAAATTTACAGCAAGTTATACGTAGTAAAAAGTTGGTAACCAAACAAAAAGCTTCACCGTGACTTCAAGTTTAACGTTAGAAAGCGATCTTTAGACTGTTCGGAAGACCGTCTAAGGGTCGCTTCAGAGCGTGAAAATTGAAGTTGAAGTGATATTTTTCTGATGTGTTCTGATTATATATATATATATATATATATATATATATATATATATTTCGGTACACAGTAGTAAATGCTCACTGCTGATGAGTCACAAATATAGGACGAAACGGCCATCCAGTGCTTTCTGCATTCTGTTGAGGTTTCCTCTAGACTTGATGAATTACTTATAATTCACTCAAATCCTGCTAATAAGTTCTATCACTCATATATCCTTGCTTGAACCGGCTTCTAATGCTCTGGATGGAGCGGCTTGGGGATAGAAATCGTGGCTCTTGGCGGGGCACAGTCCTATGGGTAAAAGAGAAACTCGGATGAGTTCCACCACGGAATATGTGATCGAGCGGCGCTCTATCGAGTCTAATTCGTTACCTCTTCGTCACTGAGGCCCGTTGGTACAGTTGGTATGGTGTTTGCCTGATATCGTAACTGTCCGAGTTTCAATTCTCGGTAGTGGATGCGTACTGCTGATGAATCCCAAATATAGGACGAAACAGGCGTCCAGTGCTTGCTGCATTCTATTGAGGTTTCTTCTAGACTCGAGGAATTACTTAATTATAATTATCAAATCCTCCTAATAATTTCTATCACTTATATATCATTGCTTGAACCGGCTTTAAATGCTCTGGATGGAGCGGCTTGGGGATAGTAATCGTGGCTCTTGGCGGGGCACAGTCCTATGGGTAATAGAGAAACTCGAATGAGTTCCACCACGGAATATGTGATCGAGCAGCGCTACATCAAGTCTAATTCGTTACCTCTTCGTCACTGAGGCCCGTTGGTACAGTTGGTATGGCGTTTGCCTGATATCGTAACTGTCCGAGTTTCAATTCTGGGTAGTGGATGCGTACTGCTGATGAATCCCAAATATAGGACGAAACAGGCGTCCAGTGCTTGCTGCATTCTATTGTGGTTTCTTCTAGACTCGATGAATTACTTAATTATAATTATCAAATCCTCCTAATAATTTCTATCACTTGTATATCCTTGCTTGCACCGGCTTCTAATGCTCTGGATGGAGCGGCTTGTTGATAGTAGTCATTGGCTCGTGGGGGCACAGTCCTATGATTAAAGAGAAACTCGGATGAGTTCCACCACGGAATATGTGATCGAGCGGCGCTATATCAAGTCTAAATCGCTACCTCTTCGTCACCGAGGCCCGTTGGTACAGTTGGTATGATGTTTGCCTGATAACGTAACTGTTCGGGTTTTAATTCTCGGTAGTGGATGCGCACTGCTGATAAGTCCCAAATATAGGACGAAACGGCCGTCCAGTGCTTTCTGCATTCTGTTGAGGTTTCTTGTAGACTAGATGAAATACTTAATTATAATTATCTCAAATTCTCCATATATTTTCTTTGACCCATATATATATATATATATATATATAAGGTCAGGTCATATATATACATGAGGTCAGGCTGAAAAGTTCATAGGCAAATTGTGAAGGAATGGTGCTAGAGATGTGAAATCTGACATCTGACTGTTCAAAGAAGACTATTAAACCTGTTGGTCAAAAAAACATATGACGTAATCATACAGAGATACTGCTTACCAGACAAGTGTATTTTCATGTTGGGGAACAGATGATAATCAAACCAGGAGAATAGGGAGAGTGATCAACTAGTTAAAAACCACAGACACGCACAACAGGCATTGAAATCAAGGACTTGTGTACTGGAGCATTGTCCTGATGAAGCAAGATCACTTTCGTAAGTTTTCCTGGGCGTTTGTTCTTGATAACCTTTCGTAACTGCCGCAGTATGTTAGCATAGTACTCTCCATTGATGGTGTGGCCCTTTTGAACCCATCAGCTTAGACTTCTTTGAAGCAGGTGAGGAGGTGGTGTTTCCACTGCGTGTCTTGCCTCTTTATCTCTGGCTCAAAGCGATGAACCCAACTCTCATCTTTGTTTAGGAAACAATCAAGGAAACAATGTCAGATTTTCCCATAATGTGATCAGCCTGGTGCGCCTTTGATAAGGTGTCAGAAGACGTAGCACCCACCGAGGAGAAACCTTCATCATGCTATATTCATTGTGAAGAATATTCTCAACTCTCTTAGGGGATATGCTAATAACATTGGCTATTTGATTTATAGTTATTCGCCTGTCATCCATCAACATGTGTTGAACATGAGCAATATTTTTCCGGGGATGGGGGGGCAGTTGCCGGACGTCCAGACCTTGTGGCCATCATCCAGACTCTCCTTTTCCCTCCTGAATTCAGCTGGAGAGTCATCCCCTAATGTAGTAACCATGTCAGCATGCTTGCCCATGAGGGCTAAACCTTTTTTTCTGCAGATACTTGATAACACCACGGTGTCAAATTATGTCGATTTTCATGAGAAGTCTCTACAAGATATTTTGAAGTCTTCTTTGATTGGTCGGGTGTCAGTTTACACAGAAAAAAAACAAAACAATGCAGTTATTAATAAGAAAAGTCGAAATGAATGCATGCAAGATGTCCAAGCTCTAGCATCAAGCCTTTATAGTCAGCCTATAAACTTTTCAACACACATCCGTGAAGACAGGTGCACGCGCGCGAACGCACATCCGCACAGACGGGCGCATGATCGCACGGACACAAACGCACAAACGAACACAAACAACACGGAAAAAATTTACACTAATGATAAGTGTATAAAATCAAGAAATATAAGCAGTCAATTGCTGATATCCCCATGCAGAGTCGACGAACAGGCGCATCTACGAAACTCTGGAGTCGGAATGATGAAGGTAACATCAATAAGCTAAGTGACAAACTTAGATTAATCCTACACAGACCCCCCACCATATATATATATATATATATATATATATATATATATATATATGTATATATATATATATCAGGACAGACTATAGCCTTGGAAGGCAACTGGTCTAGGAGAAAGACAACTCTGAATTCAAAACCTGGTCGTTTGTATTCGGCCCTTCAAAAAGTGTGGTTGGTTCTGCACAAAGCCTTCACCACTATAATCAAATCATATGTGCTGGTGTCTGGGTGTCTATTCCTAAGAACTGAGCTGCTTCACCCTCATACGTCGAATACGACGGGAGAGTCCGCCATATAAATATATATATATATATATATATATATATATATATATATATATATATAAGTGAACATTGACGTCAACACTCAGAGGCGACAGGCTGTTTCATGCTAGACGCAGTCGTCAGCCACTCCACTCTCTCTCTCCTCTCTCTCTCTCTCTATATATATATATATATATATATATATATATATATATATATATATATGTGTGTGTGTGTGTGTGTGTGTGTGTAGAGAGAGAGATTGTGCAGGGGTCCTGATTTTTTATTGTCTATTTTATTCAATTTGTCTTTTCTACAGATATAGTCTGAGAACTTTTACACACACACAAACATTCCCCCCATTATATATATATATATATATATATATATATATATATATATATATATATATATACAAACACAGGGTGAGTCAAAATTAAGTTAACTTTACTATGAGAGGAATCATTTATTCAGACTTTACTGAACAGTCTCCACCTCTCCACCAGCAAGATTGAGGCTCAAAAAACAAAGATCAACAGTATAATTAAGTGCCTTGGCACACATTTCACGTGGAATGTCTGATATTACACCTTTTATTCTGTCACGGAGTTCTTCGATATCTCTAAATTTTTTGCTATACACGCGATTCTTTATCATACACCATAAGCAGAAGTCACAAGGTGTCATATCAGAGGAGTGGTGTGGCCATGCCAAAAGGCCGCTACGACCTATTCAACAATTTGGGAAACTTTGATTGAGAAAAGCGCGAACAGTAAGGGCAGAATGAGGTGGTGCACCATCCTGTTGGAAATACCCTTCTCATCTGATTTGTAGGGGTTTGTTATCATTGGCAAACTCTTGCAGTATTTGTAAATAAGCATTTGCGGTCACGGTTGGAGTTGTAAAGAATTATGGGACATAATTTACAAATACTTTCACGGTAACTGCTCCGATGTTCCCAGACTTCATTAATTTAAGCGTTCAACTAGGCTGGCATCTCGCTCTCACCTTTCACTGTCCAAATTGTTAAATGTAGCCGTCTCTTCTACTCCAATAGCTTCATGTCTTGCACTTCTCGCCTGTGGAATTCCCTCCCCTTTTCTTGTTTCCGTGACAGCTATAATCTACAACTATTCAGATGTAATGTCAATCGACGTCTCCAGATGCCTTGATTTATCCCCTATCCTTCTCTTCATCCTTGCCCCTATCACTCCTATTTGCTCTTGCTTCAACTCTCTATAACCCCATGGGTGCTAGTGGCTTCCCGCCTTGCTTGGGGAGAAACGCTTAAATTTTTTTTTTTAAATTGATGTAGCGAGACAAGTTTGCTAACCATTATACCACCTCGAACTCACTATTCTGTCGTAATTTATTTAGAGAGAGAAGGCGGTTAATCATTGCACTACGTCGAAGCGTCCTAAACGATTTTCCTAAACGATTTTCTAACCATTGCTTAGATGTGGCACAAGGCCGAAAGTATGGGTCACCCAATGAGAATCGAACTCACAATTCAGTCGAAATTCTTTTAACGAAGCAAGCTTGCTAACCATTACATTATGCCGAGGTACCTGCCTCCTGAAAAATTAATTTCAGTTGAGCTCTCTGGGGAAGAGGTGTGGATTTGTAAACAGTATGGCTGATATAGCGAGACTCTTCGGCAAAAGCGAATTGAGTCACTGTCGGTCACTGTGTGCGTATATCTAAAAATAAATACGCTAAAATTCACCTTCATCCCTGCCGTAGAATCTCTGACTGACACCAATTCAGTCGGGTTTCGATTCTAGCTAGAGGCAACCGGATGTTTTTGATGTTGTTTCTAGCCACACTGAAGAGCTGCGAAACAGTCTGTCTGTGGATGACTTTATATATATATATATATATATATATATCGTGATTTTTTAAGCGAAGCTTAGATGTAGCGTAGCTTAGATGTGGCACAAGGCCGAATGAAAGGGGCACCCACTGAGGATCGAACTCACTATTCAGTCGTAATTGATTTCGAGAGACAACCTGGTTAACCATTGCACTACGTCAAAGCCTCCTAAATGATTTTCTAAACATTGCTTAGATGTGGCACAAGGACGAAAGTATGGGGCTCTCAATGAGAATCGAAACTGCGAGACAAGCTTGCTAACCATTATACCTCGCCCAGGTGACCTATAGTGATTTTCCAAGCGTAGCTTAGATGTGGCACCAGGCCGAAAATAGGGGCCAGATTGTCCAGCTTTCACTGCCATGTAAGATTGGTATTAAGGTTATTGCCTAAGCGTAGCTTATATGTGGCACAAGGCCGAAAGTATGGAGCACTTAACTGGTATCGAAGTCATTACTCAGTCGTAATTGTTTTAGCGAGGCACGCTTGCTAACCATTGAGGTGTTCTTTTTGTGAATAGTACCCTGCTAATTCCAAACTGATTGTGCCCCTATCAGAGGAAAGTGACACGTGTCTCGATTACATTTTCGATGTTTGTTGAATCTTGTCTTTTTGTTGTTGCTGTGGTTGCTGCTATTGTTGTTGTTGTTGTCACTAGTGTTGTTGTTTTGTTTATTTTTTTTTTCAGGTATTATTTACGCAATTATCTTACAAATGTGTTCGTTTGCGAACATAAGTGACCGGCTTTGGTACGTTACTTAATGGTTCAGATCAGTGATGAGCGCGCCTGGTATATTTGTCTGGTTGAGGGCTCTATTCTTAGAATCCACCCAGATTTAATGCGGCTTACCCGGTGGATGCCTGGGTGTTTGAAATTTGTTTTCGGTTAATTATGTGATTTAATTGACGGGCCATTAGAATCAAAACGGGCACAATTCTTCTTTTTGAGCAGGTGTGACACGTCTGCTGTAATAAATTACGTTATCGTTTTGCTTTCGAATTGAAATATAATTCCCGATATTTCAGAAGAAAAGAAATTACAAAAGAACAAACAAATATCAATGTCTGATTCGTTTAGAAAAAACGCACCATTTTTCGTTTACTTTACAAAATATTGTCCCAAATTTTGCAAGCAATTTAATGTTGTTTTACATTATGTTAAATACAGGATGTCCATAAAGTTCGGGTGAACTGTAAAAAATTTATAACTTTATTTGTATTTGCTATAGAAATAATTTGTAAAAAGGATAAGAAAGAAGTAAATCTATCTTCGAAAATAACAAAGAAATTTTGATAAAATTTACAATCTTGGACTTATGAACAATAAAATTTCGGACTCATTCGCGTCGCGCCAGCCATTATTGGCATTGTTTGCATATACAGGGTGTCAATAAAGTTCATGTGCACTTTAAAAAATTATAACTTTATTTGTATTTGAGATTAGAAATAAACTGTAAAAAATGTCAATATTTTGACAATAAGATTGTTTTAAACCAATGTTGGTAAATACTTCAATATATATTCACTTTAATTTTTTTTTTTTAATTTCAAACAAATTTTCTTTAAGTTTTTTAAATTAAAAAAAATCATTTATATATATATTATGAAATGGACAGAGACCGACAATTATTTTAAGACATTTTTATGTTTATACATTCTTTTTATAGATACAAATATTTTAGTAAATGCTCGGTTTTATAATAAACAATATTAAATAACATTTACCGGCCTGAATGTCCGAGAAATTTTCATAGAAAATATGCGTCCTCCATATAAATATAAAAATGTCTTATATATATATATATATATATATATATATATATATATATATATATATATATATGTAAAAATATATGGATATAGATCCGACAGTATGAAAGAAAATACAGAAAAAACAAACAAAAATCTGAATATGCAATTATGTAGTATTAATGTTAATATAAAGTCGACGTCGGACGTTTCGGTCTATTTAAGACCATCTTCATGGACATTTTCATTTAAACATAATTAACATTAGAACATATAAAAATTTTAACACAAAAGACGATGGACATAAGAGCACAACTAATCCAAACAACTGATAATTTTGGAACGTGCGGTCGCAACGCTGAGTTTGAATTTTAAATTTTAAGTTTGTGCGTTTTTGTACAAAAACGCACAACCTTAAAATTTAAAAAAAATTTTTGTACAAAAAATTTAAAATATTTTTTAAAAAACGTGCGTTTTTGTACAAAAAATATTTTCCCAAATAATAACACATTTCTCATAGCATTTTTTCGGATGACATCTCTATTTTCGTTGTCCTCTTATTACCGAGAAGTAAAAAACAAGAATAAATCTATTTCCATACCTGAGGTTGTCTGTAGGAAAGCTTGTAAAAATTAAAAAAGACCTTATGAAACTGGAATTTATAAACAGGGATCATATCATTCATATACAGGTTCGGGGTTAGTGTAACTTATTGAAATTGTTTGCGAAGATGTATTCTCGCCATTTAAATCATTAACATCTATATTTGTTTTTAAATTGAGCTGCACCTATAATCGAAATATATATATATATATATATATGTTGTTTAATACTGTTTATTATAAACAGAGCATTTACTTAAATATTTGTATCTATAAAAAGAATGTATAAACATGAAAAATGTCTTAAAAATAATTGTCGGACTTTGTCCATTTCATAATGTGTGAAGTCATTTGTTTACGTTTGGATACGCATTGAGCAGATATGAATGTACGTGAGAGATTCATGGAAGATTGTAGTTTAAAAGCAGTAAAATCGACCTTGCTAACTGAACGATCCTATGTGGCCCAATCGGTTAAGGCACGTCAGGCGGTTCCGTATAGGTTACAGGTTCGATTCCTGTCGGAGAACGAATATTTTTATGAATATTTCTCGGACATTCATGCCGGAAAATGTTATTAATACTGTTTATTATAAACAGAGCATTTACTTAAATATTTGTATCTATAAAAAGAATGTATAAACATGAAAAATGTCTTAAAAATAATTGTCGGACTTTGTCCATTTCATAATATATATATATATATATATACACATCTCATCTCACAATCCTCACACTTGCTCCATATGTGGCCTCCTTTGTAAATCACTGGCGGGTCTTAAATGCCACTTAAGATTATCGCACACAATTTCATAACTGAATCAATTAAGCTGTCAGATCTTCATACATCGAAATCGACGGGAGTGTCCATTATATATATATATATATATATATATATATATATATATATATATATATGTGTGTGTGTGTGTGTGTGTGTGTGTGTGTGAATCATCTTTAAGAAGCGAGAACAAGATCTAAAAGGTCAGCCAATCTAACAGAGATCTCATCTCACAATCCTCACACTTGCTCCATATGTGGCCTTCTTTGTGAATAACTAGCGGATCTTAAATGCCACTTAAGATTATGGCACAAACTTTATTAACTGAATCAATAAAGCTTTCAGATCCTCATACATCGTAACTGACGAGAGAGTCCATTATTATTATTATTATTATTTTATATATATATATATATATATATATATATATATATATATATATATATATATATATATATAGTGTGTGTGTGTGTGTGAATGTCCTTTGCCTTGGTAGTATTATTCTTTTTTTTTGTGATACACTAACAAATAGTCCTTTCATGCATAAAAATATACTTGTCTGTTCTTCACTTGGTTTCTACTGTCATAATTCTGATGTCTCCTCTTCGTCCTGGGTAAGACGTTAAACTACATCCGCGTTTTGGGTAAGATGATGAACTACATCCGGCAGCAAGACCTCTGATCAGGAGGTTTTGAGGAGCTTGGAACCACCTCTTAATTGCTGGTGTTTCCAGGTCCACCCTGACCCGGGGTGGTAGCACCTGTTAGGGTATCAGCTATGGGCTAATAGTTAACTATTACCAGCAATGCTTTTTTTAAGAAAATATTACCAGCAATACAAATTTGAAGGAAAAATATTACCAGAAACAGATTTTTGACAAAACAAAATATTACCAGCAATAAAAAAATGTCGGCATTAAATAACCCATTGATGTTGATATGCCGTAAAACAAAATTAAGTAAACCAAACTGATTTCTTACAAAGAATACATATTCTATTCATACGGATCTATCCTAAAAATCTTGTCGGTATTAAATAATCCATTAAGGTTGATATGCCGTAAAACAAAATAATTGTGGTTTTATTAGCGATATAAGAAAAAAGCAAAAGAACGGGCAAAAATTGTGGGCCCGATTTTATTATTGTATCAGAAAAATTCAATAGAATTTACAGTTTGAACATTAAAGAGAAAGACAGGCGAAACCATAGGTCTGTTCTTATTTTGTCTCTATAAAATCCTATAGTCAAGATAATCGCTAAGGAAGAAAAGGAAGGAAAATGTCAAGAAGATATGAAGAATCGTTTGACAACGCCAAAAGAATTAAAGATGAGGAGACATCAGGTTTGATTTGGTTTGTTTTATTTTGTTTTACGGCATATCAACCTAAATAGGTTATTTAATGCCTACAAGTTTTTTAGGATAGGTTCGTATGAATAGAATATGTTTCTTTGCTGGTATTATTTTTTTCCTTCAAAAATGTATTGCTGGTAATAATATTTCCTTAAAAAACTTTATTGCTGGTATTAAAACGTATTTTTTATACTTTCATAGTGTTTTGGACCCAGTTTGGGTGTTAAGTATTTGCCCATAGCTGGGACCCTAACAGGTGCCACAACCCGTCGTCAGGGTGAACCTGGGAACCAGCAATTAAGAGAGTGTTCCACGCTTTTCCCTCGCTACCGATCAGAGGCCTTGCTGTTGTATGTAGTCATACCCATGCCACGGATGTAATTTATCGTTTTACCCGGGACGCGGATGGAGTTTATCGTCTTACCCAGGATGTGGATATAGTTTATTGTCATACCGAGGACACGAATATATATATTTTATCGTCTTACCCAGGACACGGATGTAGTTTGTCGTCTTACCCAGTACGCGGATGTAGTTTATCGACTTACCCAGGATGTGGATACAGTTTATCGTCATACCGAGGACACGGATATATTTTATCGTCTTACCCAGGACACGGATGTAATTTGTCGTTTTACCCAGGACACGGACGTAGTTTATCGTCTTACCCGGAACGCGGATGGAGTTTATCGTCATACCGAGGACACGGATGTATTTTATCGTCTTACCCAGGACGCCGATGTACTTTATCGTTTCATCGAGGACGCGGATGTACTTTATCGTTTTACCCAGGATGTGGATACAGTTTATCGTCATACCGAGTGTATTTTATGGTCTTACCCAGGATGCGGATGTTGTTTATCGTCTTACCCAGGACGCGGATGTAGTTTATCGTTTTATCCAGAACGCAATGAATGTCCGGGCGGGAATTTGGCGGGATGGTAAAAAGTCATGCGCTACAAAGTATGGAAACTTATGGGTAGCCATAATCACCAACGTTTTGAAAAGAGCTGGCACATTCTGTTCCAATTTTGCGGACGATGGGCCGAAAATGGTTAATAGCTTGACTCATAAATATTGATTTCTTCACTTCCTTTGTTTTAATTTGTTTTTCATTTACTATAAAATGTTTCCTTTTGTTTCTTTTCTCCCCTCTCTGCGTCAGTTTCATTATCAGTCAAGGATGATTTGAAACTGCTTTCAAGGACTATAAACCCGATCACAAAAATTTATGTCCCCTCTCTTTATGCATCTTATCTCACTGCCTATTTATTTGGCTAGAAGAAAGTTAATGCCGCCATTTTGTCTCTTGACTAGATCATTATATTTCGTCGTCGCCTGAGAAGATGTTTTAATGCCTCAAAAAAATATTGACAAACATAGACAAATGCGCCTGTAGTATGAAAAAGATGTTTTTTTCCCATGACACCGTTTCGATTTTTTTTAACTACCTTCACACTTCGTCAATGTTTATTGCTTAAAAAAAAGAAAAAAACGTTAATTTGAATTGTAATAAAGCCTAAACATACAAAAATGAATTTACGCATGTTCTTTGTTCTTGAGAATTAACAACAAAAATAATAAACACTATTTACATTATTCGGACTATCATCCGCATCTTTGTCGTCGTATCTATTACAACATTTCGGCCGTTGAACGCTCCGGCCTTCTTCAGGTGGTTGGAATGTCGAACTGAACCCTTTATTTCGCTCACTGGGGTAGACTGTTCTAGTTCCACGTGCCATGTTTAATGGATGTCAGTTATCAGTTATCTCCTGTTAATTTCCCTCTCCAAGTTCTCCACTGCCTTAACCAGGTATTGAACTCACACTCTTTGGGTCCTGTCACTGGATCTAACTAATGCCTTTATCCACTGTGCCATGTGTCCTTGAGGACTGTCATCCTCATCAAAGATGAGGACAATAGTCCGAACAATGTAAATAATGTAAATAATTACAATACATCATCTCAGAAATATAGACAGATCCTGAAGAAGGCCGGAGCGTACAACAGCCGAAACGTTGTGAACAGGACAATAATGATGAGGACAACAGTCTGAACAATGTAAATAATTCAATAAATGTTTATGTAATTGTGAATTTATGGGAATGCATCTTTAAACATTTTCATTATGTCATTATTTTCTCTTCTCGTTACACGTGCTATCCACTTTAATTGTTACTACTGTTGGAAGTCCTCAACTAAAGTGTTTTCTATTATTTGTGATTAATGGAGGCACATTGGAATTATGGTTAGCGGCTCGGATTGAGGAATCGGAGAGAAGAATTCGAATTCAAGTCGAGTCATTGCATTCACTTACACGCTACTTGGGAAAGGTATGAATCCCAGATATTGAAGTCAACATCTCATCAGACCTTCATGGCCTGAAAATTGCGTTTAAGCATGGACGCACTCACTTAAATTTTCAAAAAAATTCAACCTTAGCGCTG
>CAHIKZ030005202.1:1537500-1565000 GCA_903632075.3 Acanthosepion pharaonis | reverse complement strand
GCGAGAAGTGAGAACAATAAGGAAGAGGAATCAAGAAGACAGTAGATAACGATTGACATTGCATTTAAATTTTTGAAGATCAAAGTTGGCTGGAAAGCATGAAGCCGGAAGAGAAGTTCCACAGAAGCGAGAAAGTGAGAACAATAAAGGAAGAGGAATCAAGAAGACAGAAGACAACGATTGACATTGCATTTAAATTTTGAAGATCAAAGTTGGCTGGAAAGGAAGCCGGAAGAGAGTTCCAAGGCGAGAAGTGAGAACAATAAAGGAAGAGGAATCAAGAAGACAGTAGATAACGATTGACATTGCATTTAAATTTTGAAGATCAAAGTTGGCTGGAAAGCATGAAGCCGGAAGAGAGTTCCACAGGCGAGAAGTGAGAACAATAAAGGAAGAGGAATCAAGAAGACAGTAGATAACGATTGACATTGCATTTAAATTTTTGAAGATCAAAGTTGGCTGGAAAGCATGAAGCCGGAAGAGAGTTCCACAGGCGAGAAGTGAGAACAATAAAGGAAGAGGAATCAAGAAGACAGTAGATAACGATTGACATTGCATTTAAATTTTTGAAGATCAAAGTTGGCTGGAAAGCATGAAGCCGGAAGAGAGTTCCACAGGCGAGAAGTGAGAACAATAAAGGAAGAATCAAGGAATCAATTTAAATTTTGAAGATCAGTTGGCTGGAGATAACGATTGACATTGGAAGAAGAATCAAGAAGACAGTAGATTTAAATTTTTTGAAGATCAAAGTTGGCTGGAAAGCATGAAGCCGGAAGAGAGTTCCACAGGCGAGAAGTGAGAACAATAAAGGAAGAGGAATCAAGAAGACAGTAGATAACGATTGACATTGCATTTAAATTTTTTGAAGATCAAAGTTGGCTGGAAAGCATGAAGCCGGAAGAGAGTTCCACAGGCGAGAAGTGAGAACAATAAAGGAAGAGGAATCAAGAAGACAGTAGATAACGATTGACATTGCATTTAAATTTTTTTTGAAGATCAAAGTTGGCTGGAAAGCATGAAGCCGGAAGAGAGTTCCACAGGCGAGAAGTGAGAACAATAAAGGAAGAGGAATCAAGAAGACAGTAGATAACGATTGACATTGCATTTAAATTTTGAAGATCAAAGTTGGCTGGAAAGCATGAAGCCGGAAGAGAGTTCCACAGGCGAGAAGTGAGAACAATAAAGGAAGGAGGAATCAAGAAGACAGTAGATAACGATTGACATTGCATTTAAATTTTGAAGATCAATGTTGGCTGGAAAGATCAAGAGAGTTCCACAGGCGAGAAAGAACAATAAAGAGGAATCAAGAAGAAGAGAGTTCCATTGTA
Organism: Acanthosepion pharaonis; assembly: GCA_903632075.3. Taxonomy (NCBI): domain Eukaryota; kingdom Metazoa; phylum Mollusca; class Cephalopoda; order Sepiida; family Sepiidae; genus Acanthosepion; species Acanthosepion pharaonis. Next base: position 1,563,672 of record CAHIKZ030005202.1, on the reverse strand, counting down.
TTTAAATTTTGAAGATCAAATCAAAGAAGAACAGGCAGATAAAGGAAGAGGAATCAAGAAGACAGTAGATAACGATTGACATTGCATTTAAATTTTGAAGAAGATCAATGTTGGCTGGAAAGCATGAAGCCGGAAGAGAGTTCCACAGGCGAGAAGTGAGAACAATAAAGGAAGAGGAATCAAGAAGACAGTAGATAACGATTGACATTGCATTTAAATTTTTGAAGATCAAAGTTGGCTGGAAAGCATGAAGCCGGAAGAGAGTTCCACAGGCGAGAAGTGAGAACAATAAAGGAAGAGGAATCAAGAAGACAGTAGATAACGATTGACATTGCATTTAAATTTTTGAAGATCAAAGTTGGCTGGAAAGCATGAAGCCGGAAGAGAGTTCCACAGGCGAGAAGTGAGAACAAAAGAAAGGAAGAGGAATCAAGAAGACAGTAGATAACGATTGACATTGCATTTAAATTTTTGAAGATCAAAGTTGGCTGGAAAGCATGAAGCCGGAAGAGAGTTCCACAGGCGAGAAGTGAGAACAATAAAGGAAGAGGAATCAAGAAGACAGTAGATAACGATTGACATTGCATTTAAATTTTGAAGATCAAAGTTGGCTGGAAAGCATGAAGCCGGAAGAGAGTTCCACAGGCGAGAAGTGAGAACAATAAAGGAAGAGGAATCAAGAAGACAGTAGATAACGATTGACATTGCATTTAAATTTTTGAAGATCAAAGTTGGCTGGAAAGCATGAAGCCGGAAGAGAGTTCCACAGGCGAGAAGTGAGAACAATAAAGGAAGAGGAATCAAGAAGACAGTAGATAACGATTGACATTGCATTTAAATTTTGAAGATCAATGTTGGCTGGAAAGCATGAAGCCGGAAGAGAGTTCCACAGGCGAGAAGTGAGAACAATAAAGGAAGAGGAATCAAGAAGACAGTAGATAACGATTGACATTGCATTTAAATTTTGAAGATCAAAAGTTGGCTGGAAAGCATGAAGCCGGAAGAGAGTTCCACAGGCGAGAAGTGAGAACAATAAAGGAAGAGGAATCAAGAAGACAGTAGATAACGATTGACATTGCATTTAAATTTTGAAGATCAAAGTTGTTGCTGGAAAGCATGAAGCCGGAAGAGAGTTCCACAGGCGAGAAGTGAGAACAATAAAGGAAGAGGAATCAAGAAGACAGTAGATAACGATTGACATTGCATTTAAATTTTGAAGATCAAAGTTGGCTGGAAAGCATGAAGCCGGAAGAGAGTTCCACAGGCGAGAAGTGAGAACAATAAAGGAAGAGGAATCAAGAAGACAGTAGATAACGATTGACATTGCATTTAAATTTTGAAGATCAATGTTGGCTGGAAAGCATGAAGCCGGAAGAGAGTTCCACAGGCGAGAGAGTTCCACAGGATAACGAATTGAGAAGATCAATAAAGGAAGAGGAATCAAGAAGACAGTAGATAACGATTGACATTGCATTTTAATTTCTGAAGATCAAAGTTGGCTGGAAAGCATGAAGCCGGAAGAGAGTTCCACAGGGAAGAAGTGAGAACAATAAAAAAAATAAGGAATCAAGAAGACAGTAGATAATGATTGACATTGTATTTAAATTTTGAAGATCAAAGTTGGCTGTAAAGCATGAAAGAGAGTTCCACAGGCGAGAAGTGAGAACAATAAAGGAAGAGGAATCAAGAAGACAGTAGATAACGATTGACATTGCATTTAAATTTTTGATGATCAAAGTTGGCTGGAAAGCATGAAGCCGGAAGAGAGTTCCACAGGCGAGAAGTGAGAACAATAAAGGAAGAGGAATCAAGAAGACAGTAGATAACGATTGACATTGCATTTAAATTTTTGAAGATCAATGTTGGCTGGAAAGCATGAAGCCGGAAGAGAGTTCCACAGGCGAGAAGTGAGAACAATAAAGGAAGAGGAATCAAGAAGACAGTAGATAACGATTGACATTGCATTTAAATTTTTGAAGATCAAAGTTGGCTGGAAAGCATGAAGCCGGAAGAGAGTTCCACAGGCGAGAAGTGAGAACAATAAAGGAAGAGGAATCAAGAAGACAGTAGATAACGATTGACATTGCATTTAAATTTTTTGAAGATCAATGTTGGCTGGAAAGCATGAAGCCGGAAGAGAGTTCCACAGGCGAGAAGTGAGAACAATAAAAAGAAGAGGAATCAAGAAGACAGTAGATAACGATTGACATTGCATTTAAATTTTGAAGATCAAAGTTGGCTGGAAAGCAAAGCCGGAAGAGAGTTCCACAGGCGAGAAGTGAGAACAATAAAGGAAGAGGAATCGAAGACAGTAGAGAACAACATTGCATTTAAATTTTGAAGATCAAAGTTGGCTGGAAAGGAATCCACAGGCGAGAAGTGAGAACAATAAGAAGAGGAATCAAGACAGTAGATAACGATTGACATTGCATCTAAATTTTTGAAGATCAATGTTGGCTGGAAAGCATGAAGCTGGAAGAGAGTTCCACAGGCGAGAAGTGAGAACAATAAAGGAAGAGGAATCAAGAAGACAGTAGATAACGATTGACATTGTATTTAAATTTTTGAAGATCAAAGTTGGCTGGAAAGCATGAAGCCGGAAGAGAGTTCCACAGGCGAGAAGTGAGAACAATAAAGGAAGAGGAATCAAGAAGACAGTAGATAACGATTGCCATTGTATTTAAATTTTTGAAGATCAAAGTTGGCTGGAAAGAGATGAAGCCGGAAGTGAGAACCATAAAGGAAGGGAATCGAGAAGACAGAACAATAAATTGGAAGAGGAATCAAGAGAGTTCCAAGACAAGTAGATAACGATTGACATTGCATTTTTAAATTTTTGAAGATCAATGTTGGCTGGAAAGCATGAAGCCGGAAGAGAGTTCCACAGGCGAGAAGTGAGAACAATAAAGGAAGAGGAATCAAGAAGACAGTAGATAACGATTGACATTGCATTTAAATTTTTGAAGATCAAAGTTGGCTGGAAAGCATGAAGCCGGAAGAGAGTTCCACAGGCGAGAAGTGAGAACAATAAAGGAAGAGGAATCAAGAAGACAGTAGATAACGATTGACATTGCATTTAAATTTTTGAAGATCAATGTTGGCTGGAAAGCATGAAGCCGGAAGAGAGTTCCACAGGCGAGAAGTGAGAACAATAAAGGAAGAGGAATCAAGAAGACAGTAGATAACGATTGACATTGCATTTAAATTTTGAAGAAATGTTGGCTGGAAAGCATGAAGCCGGAAGAGAGTTCCACAGGCGAGAAGTGAGAACAATAAAGGAAGAGGAATCAAGAAGACAGTAGATAACGATTGACATTGCATTTAAATTTTTGAAGATCAATGTTGGCTGGAAAGCAAGAGAGAAGCCGGAAGTTTCCACAGGCGAGAAGTGAGAACAATAAAGGAAGAAGAGGAATCAAGAAGACAGTAGATAACGATTGACATTGATAACGATGCATTTAAATTTTTGAAGATCAAAGTTGGCTGGAAAGCATGAAGCCGGAAGAGAGTTCCACAGGCGAGAAGTGAGAACAATAAAGGAAGAGGAATCAAGAAGACAGTAGATAACGATTGACATTGCATTTAAATTTTTGAAGATCAATGTTGGCTGGAAAGCATGAAGCCGGAAGAGAGTTCCACAGGCGAGAAGTGAGAACAATAAAGGAAGAGGAATCAAGAAGACAGTAGATAACGATTGACATTGCATTTAAATTTTTGAAGATCAAAGTTGGCTGGAAAGCATGAAGCCGGAAGAAGAGTTCCATTGACATTGCGAAGAAGGCTGGAGAACAATAAAGAAGAAACAATAAAGAAGAGGAATCAAGAAGACAGTAGATAACGATTGACATTGCATTTAAATTTTGAAGATCAATGTTGGCTGAAAGCATGAAGCCGGAAGAGAGTTCCACAGGCGAGAAGTGAGAACAATAAAGGAAGAGGAATCAAGAAGACAGTAGATAACGATTGACATTGCATTTAAATTTTGAAGATCAATGTTGGCTGGAAAGCATGAAGCCGGAAGAGAGTTCCACAGGCGAGAAGTGAGAACAATAAAGGAAGAGGAATCAAGAAGACAGTAGATAACGATTGACATTGCATTTAAATTTTTGAAGATCAAAAGTTGGCTGGAAAGCATGAAGCCGGAAGAGAGTTCCACAGGCGAGAAGTGAGAACAATAAAGGAAGAGGAATCAAGAAGACAGTAGATAACGATTGACATTTAATTTTTGAAATTTTTGAAGATCAATGGAAAACGGAAAGAGTTCCACAAGAAGTGAGAACAATAAAGGAAGAGGAATCAAGAAGACAGTAGATAACGATTGACATTGTATTTAAATTTTTGAAGATCAAAGTTGGCTTGAAAGCATGAAGCCGGAAGAGAGTTCCACAGGCGAGAAGTGAGAACAATAAAGGAAGAGGAATCAAGAAGACAGTAGATAACGATTGACATTGCATTTAAATTTTTGAAGATCAATGTTGGCTGGAAAGCATGAAGCCGGAAGAGAGTTCCACAGGCGAGAAGTGAGAACAATAAAGGAAGATGAATCAAGAAGACAGTAGATAACGATTGACATTGCATTTAAATTTTTGAAGATCAATGTTGGCTGGAAAGCATGAAGCCGGAAGTGAGTTCCACAGGCGAGAAGTGAGAACAATAAAGGAAGGAGAATCAAGAAGACAGTAGATAACGATTGACATTGCATTTAAATTTTTGAAGATCAATGTTGGCTAGAAAGCATGAAGCCGGAAGAGAGTTTCCCAAGGCGAGAAGTGAGAACAATAAAGGAAGAATCAAGAAGAATCAAGAAGACAGTAGATAACGATTGACATTGCATTTAAATTTTTTTAAATTTTTGAAGATCAAAGTTGGCTGGAAAGCATGAAGCCGGAAGAGAGTTCCACAGGCGAGAAGTGAGAACAATAAAGGAAGAGGAATCAAGAAGACAGTAGATAACGATTGACATTGCATTTAAATTTTGAAGATCAAAGTTGGCTTTAAAAGCATGAAGCCGGAAGAGAGTTCCACAGGCGAGAAGTGAGAACAATAAAGGAAGAGGAATCAAGAAGACAGTAGATAACGATTGACATTGCATTTAAATTTTTGAAGATCAAAGTTGGCTGGAAAGCATGAAGCCGGAAGAGAGTTCCACAGGCGAGAAGTGAGAACAATAAAGCAAGAGGAATCAAGAAGACAGTAGATAACAATTGACATTGCATTTAAATTTTTCAATGAAAAGATGAAGCAAGTGAGTTCCACAGTTGGCTGGAAAGCATGAAGATCAATACTGGCTGGAAGAGAGTTCCACATGCGAGAAGTGAGAACAATAAAGGAAGAGGAATCAAGAAGACAGTAGATAACAATTGACATTGTATTTAAATTTTTGAAGATCAATGTTGGCTGGAAAGCATGAAGCCGGAAGAGAGTTCCACAGGCGAGAAGTGAGAACAATAAAGGAAGAGGAATCAAGAAGACAGTAGATAACGATTGACATTGCATTTAAATTTTTGAAGATCAATGTTGGCTGGAAAGCATGAAGCCGGAAGAGAGTTCCACAGGCGAGAAGTGAGAACAATAAAGGAAGAGGAATCAAGAAGACAGTAGATAACGATTGACATTGCATTTAAATTTTTGAAGATCAAAGTTGGCTGGAAAGCATGAAGCCGGAAGAGAGTTCCACAGGCGAGAAGTGAGAACAATAAAGGAAGAGGAATCAAGAAGACAGTAGATAACGATTGACATTGCATTTAAATTTTGAAGATCAATGTTGGCTGGAAAGCATGAAGCCGGAAGAGAGTTCCACAGGCGAGAAGTGAGAACAATAAAGGAAGAGGAATCAAGAAGACAGTAGATAACGATTGACATTGCATTTAAATTTTTGAAGATCAAAGTTGGCTGGAAAGCATGAAGCCGGAAGAGAGTTCCACAGGCGAGAAGTGAGAACAATAAAGGAAGAGGAATCAAGAAGACAGTAGATAACGATTGACATTGCATTTAAATTTTTGAAGATCAAAGTTGGCTGGAAAGCATGAAGCCGGAAGAGAGTTCCACAGGCGAGAAGTGAGAACAATAAAGGAAGAGGAATCAAGAAGACAGTAGATAACGATTGACATTGCATTTAAATTTTTGAAGATCAAAGTTGGCTGGAAAGCATGAAGCCGGAAGAGAGTTCCACAGGCGAGAAGTGAGAACAATAAAGGAAGAGGAATCAAGAAGACAGTAGATAACGATTGACATTGCATTTAAATTTTTGAAGATCAAAGTTGGCTGGAAAGCATGAAGCCGGAAGAGAGTTCCACAGGCGAGAAGTGAGAACAATAAAGGAAGAGGAATCAAGAAGACAGTAGATAACGATTGACATTGCATTTAAATTTTTGAAGATCAATGTTGGCTGGAAAGCATGAAGCCGGAAGAGAGTTCCACAGGGGAGAAGTGAAAACAATAAAGGAAGAGGAATCAAGAAGACAGTAGATAACGACTGACATTAAATTTATTTTTTGTAGATCAAAGTTGGCTGGAAAGCATGAAGCCGGAAGAGAGTTCCACAGGCGAGAAGTGAGAACAATAAAGGAAGAAGAATCAAGAAGACAGCAGATAACGATTGACATTGCATTTAAATTTTTGAAGATCAATGTTGGCTGGAAAGAATGAAGAATCAAGAAGAGAGTTCCACAGGCGAGAAGTGAGAACAATAAAGGAAGAGGAATCAAGAAGACAGTAGATAACGATTGACATTGCATTTAAATTTTTTTGAAGATCAATGTTGGCTGGAAAGCATGAAGCCGGAAGAGAGTTCCACAGGCGAGAAGTGAGAACAATAAAGGAAGAGGAATCAAGAAGACAGTAGATAACGATTGACATTGCATTTAAATTTTTGAAGATCAATGTTGGCTGGAAAGCATGAAGCCGGAAGAGTGTTCCACAGGCGAGAAGTGAGAACAATAAAGGAAGAGGAATCAAGAAGACTGTAGATAACGATTGACATTGCATTTAAATTTTTGAAGATCAAAGTTGGCTGGAAAGCATGAAGCCGGAAGAGAGTTCCACAGGCGAGAAGTGAGAACAATAAAGGAAGAGGAATCAAGAAGACAGTAGATAACGATTGACATTGCATTTAAATTTTGAAGATCAATGTTGGCTGGAAAGCATGAAGCCGGAAGAGAGTTCCACAGGCGAGAAGTGAGAACAATAAAGGAAGAGGAATCAAGAAGACAGTAGATAACGATTGACATTGCATTTAAATTTTTGAAGATCAATGTTGGCTGGAAAGCATGAAGCCGGAAGAGAGTTCCACAGGCGAGAAGTGAGAACAATAAAGGAAGAGGAATCAAGAAGACAGTAGATAACGATTGACATTGCATTTAAATTTTTGAAGATCAATGTTGGCTGGAAAGCATGAAGCCGGAAGAGAGTTCCACAGGCGAGAAGTGAGAACAATAAAGGAAGAGGAATCAAGAAGACAGTAGATAACGATTGACATTGCATTTAAATTTTTGAAGATCAAAGTTGGCTGGAAAGCATGAAGCCGGAAGAGAGTTCCACAGGCGAGAAGTGAGAACAATAAAGGAAGAGGAATCAAGAAGACAGTAGATAACAATTGACATTGCATTTAAATTTTGAAGATCAAAGTTGGCTTGAAAGCATGAAGCTGGAAGAGAGTTCCACGGGCGAGAAGTGAGAACAATAAAGGAAGAGGAATCAAGAAGACAGTAGATAACGATTGACATTGCATTTAAATTTTTTGAAGATCAAAGAATCAAGTTGGCTGGAAAGCATGAAGCCGGAAGAGAGTTCCACGGGCGAGAAGTGAGAACAATAAAGGAAGAGGAATCAAGAAGACAGTAGATAACGATTGACATTGCATTTAAATTTTTGAAGATCAATGTTGGCTGGAAAGCATGAAGCCGGAAGAGAGTTCCACAGGCGAGAAGTGAGAACAATAAAGGAAGAGGAATCAAGAAGACAGTAGATAACGATTGACATTGCATTTAAATTTTTGAAGATCAAAGTTGGCTGGAAAGCATGAAGCCGGAAGAGAGTTCCACAGGCGAGAAGTGAGAACAATAAAGGAAGAGGAATCAAGAAGACAGTAGATAACGATTGACATTGCATTTAAATTTTTGAAGATCAATGTTGGCTGGAAAGCATGAAGCCGGAAGAGAGTTCCACAGGCGAGAAGTGAGAACAATAAAGGAAGAGGAATCAAGAAGACAGTAGATAACGATTGACATTGCATTTAAATTTTTGAAGATCAAAGTTGGCTGGAAAGCATGAAGCCGGAAGAGAGTTCCACAGGCGAGAAGTGAGAACAATAAAGGAAGAGGAATCAAGAAGACAGTAGATAACGATTGACATTGCATTTAAATTTTTGAAGATCAATGTTGGCTGGAAAGATGAAGCCGGAAGAGAGTTCCACAGGCGAGAAGTGAGAACAATAAAGGAAGAGGAATCAAGAAGACAGTAGATAACGATTGACATTGCATTTAAATTTTGAAGATCAAAGTTGGCTGGAAAGCATGAAGCCGGAAGAGAGTTCCACAGGCGAGAAGTGAGAACAATAAAGGAAGAGGAATCAAGAAGACAGTAGATAACGATTGACATTGCATTTAAATTTTTGAAGATCAATGTTGGCTGGAAAGCATGAAGCCGGAAGAGAGTTCCACAGGCGAGAAGTGAGAACAATAAAGGAAGAGGAATCAAGAAGACAGTAGATAACGATTGACATTGCATTTAAATTTTTGAAGATCAATGTTGGCTGGAAAGCATGAAGCCGGAAGAGAGTTCCACAGGCGAGAAGTGAGAACAATAAAGGAAGAGGAATCAAGAAGACAGTAGATAACAATTGACATTGTATTTAAATTTTTGAAGATCAAAGTTGGCTTGAAAGCATGAAGCTGGAAGAGAAGAAATTAAGAGGAATAAAAGTTCCAGTTCCACAGGCGAGAAGTGAGAACAATAAAGGAAGAGGAATCAAGAAGACAGTAGATAACAATTGACATTGTATTTAAATTTTTGAAGATCAAAGTTGGCTGGAAAGCATGAAGCCGGAAGAGAGTTCCACAGGCGAGAAGTGAGAACAATAAAGGAAGAGGAATCAAGAAGACAGTAGATAACGATTGACATTGCATTTAAATTTTGAAGATCAAAGTTGGCAAAGTTGGCTGGAAAGAAGTGAGAACATAAAGAAGAGGAATCAAGGAAGAGATAACGATTCATTGCACAAGGTTGAGAAAGCATGAAGCCGGAAGAGAGTTCCAATAAACAATAAAGGAAGAGGAATCAAGAAGACAGTAGATAACGATTGACATTGCATTTAAATTTTTGAAGATCAATGTTGGCTGGAAAGCATGAAGCCGGAAGAGAGTTCCACAGGCGAGAAGTGAGAACAATAAAGGAAGAGGAATCAAGAAGACAGTAGATAACGATTGACATTGCATTTAAATTTTTGAAGATCAAAGTTGGCTGGAAAGAACATGAAGGAATCGGAAGAGAGTTCCACAGGCGAGAAGTGAGAACAATAAAGGAAGAGGAATCAAGAAGACAGTAGATAACGATTGACATTGCATTTAAATTTTGAAGATCAAAGTTGGCTGGAAAGCATGAAGCCGGAAGAAGAGTTCCACAGGCGAGAAGTGAGAACAATAAAGGAAGAGGAATCAAGAAGACAGTAGATAACGATTGACATTGCATTTAAATTTTTGAAGATCAAAGTTGGCTGGAAAGCATGAAGCCGGAAGAGAGTTCCACAGGCGAGAAGTGAGAACAATAAAGGAAGAGGAATCAAGAAGACAGTAGATAACGATTGACATTGCATTTAAATTTTTGAAGATCAATGTTGGCTGGAAAGCATGAAGCCGGAAGAGAGTTCCACAGGCGAGAAGTGAGAAATAATAAAGGAAGAGGAATCAAGAAGACAGTAGATAACGATTGACATTGCATTTAAATTTTTTGAAGATCAATGTTGGCTGAAAGCATGAAGCCGAAGAGAGTTCCACAGGCGAGAAGTGAGAACAATAAAGGAAGAGGAATCAAGAAGACAGTAGATAACGATTGACATTGCATTTAAATTTTGAAGATCAATGTTGGCTGGAAAGCATGAAGCCGGAAGAGAGTTCCACAGGCGAGAAGTGAGAACAATAAAGGAAGAGGAATCAAGAAGACAGTAGATAACGATTGACATTGCATTTAAATTTTGAAGATCAAAGTTGGCTGGAAAGCATGAAGCCGGAAGAGAGTTCCACAGGCGAGAAGTGAGAACAATAAAGGAAGAGGAATCAAGAAGACAGTAGATAACGATTGACATTGCATTTAAATTTTTTTGAAGATCAAAGTTGGCTGGAAAGCATGAAGCCGGAAGAGAGTTCCACAGGCGAGAAGTGAGAACAATAAAGGAAGAGGAATCAAGAAGACAGTAGATAACGATTGACATTGCATTTAAATTTTGAAGATCAAAGTTGGCTGGAAAGCATGAAGCCGGAAGAGAGTTCCACAGGCGAGAAGTGAGAACAATAAAGGAAGAGGAATCAAGAAGACAGTAGATAACGATTGACATTGCATTTAAATTTTTGAAGATCAATGTTGGCTGGAAAGCATGAAGCCGGAAGAGAGTTCCACAGGCGAGAAGTGAGAACAATAAAGGAAGAGGAATCAAGAAGACAGTAGATAACGATTGACATTGCATTTAAATTTTTGAAGATCAATGTTGGCTGGAAAGCATGAAGCCGGAAGAGAGTTCCACAGGCGAAAGTGAGAACAATAAAGGAAGAGGAATCAAGAAGACAGTAGATAACGATTGACATTGCATTTAAATTTTTGAAGATCAATGTTGGCTGGAAAGCATGAAGCCGGAAGAGAGTTCCAAAGCGAGAAGAGAACAATAAAGGAAGAGGAATCAAGAAGACAGTAGATAACGATTGACATTGCATTTAAATTTTTGAAGATCAATGTTGGCTGGAAAGCATGAAGCCGGAAGAGAGTTCCACAGGCGAGAAGTGAGAACAATAAAGGAAGAGGAATCAAGAAGACAGTAGATAACGATTGACATTGCATTTAAATTTTTGAAGATCAATGTTGGCTGGAAAGCATGAAGCCGGAAGAAGTTCCACAGGAAGAAGTGAGTTCCAAAGGAAGAGGAATCAGAAGACAGTAGAAACGATTGACATTGTATTTAAAAAGATAAAAAGGAAGAAGGAGTTCCATCAAGAAGTGAAACAATAAAGGAAGAGGAATCAAGAAGACAGTAGATAACGATTGACATTGCATTTAAATTTTTGAAGATCAATGTTGGCTGGAAAGCATGAAGCCGGAAGAGAGTTCCACAGGCGAGAAGTGAGAACAATAAAGGAAGAGGAATCAAGAAGACAGTAGATAACGATTGACATTGCATTTAAATTTTTGAAGATCAATGTTGGCTGGAAAGCATGAAGCCGGAAGAGAGTTCCACAGGCGAGAAGTGAGAACAATAAAGGAAGAGGAATCAAGAAGACAGTAGATAACGATTGACATTGCATTTAAATTTTTGAAGATCAATGTTGGCTGGAAAGCATGAAGCCGGAAGAGAGTTCCACAGGCGAGAAGTGAGAACAATAAAGGAAGAGGAATCAAAAGAAGACAGTAGATAACGATTGACATTGCATTTAAATTTTGAAGATCAAAAGTTGGCTGGAAAGCATGAAGCCGGAAGAGAGTTCCACAGGCGAGAAGTGAGAACAATAAAGGAAGAGGAATCAAGAAGACAGTAGATAACGATTGACATTGCATTTAAATTTTGAAGATCAAAGTTGGCTGGAAAGCATGAAGCCGGAAGAGAGTTCCACAGGGGAGAAGTGAAAACAATAAAGGAAGAGGAATCAAGAAGACAGTAGATAACGACTGACATTAAATTTTAATTTTTGTAGATCAAAGTTGGCTGGAAAGCATGAAGCCGGAAGAGAGTTCCACAGGCGAGAAGTGAGAACAATAAAGGAAGAGGAATCAAGAAGACAGTAGATAACGATTGACATTGCATTTAAATTTTTGAAGATCAATGTTGGCTGGAAAGCATGAAGCCGGAAGAGAGTTCCACAGGCGAGAAGTGAGAACAATAAAGGAAGGAATCAAGAATCAATTGCAAAATTTTTGAAGACAATGTAGATAACGATTGACATTGCATTTAAATTTTTGAAGATCAAAGTTGACTGGAAAATTTTGAAGATGAAGCCGGAAGAGAAGCCGGAAGTTCCACAGGCGAGAAGTGAGAACAATAAAGGAAGAGGAATCAAGAAGACAGTAGATAACGATTGACATTGCATTTAAATTTTTGAAGATCAATGTTGGCTAGAAAGCATGAAGCCGGAAGAGAGTTTCCCAAGGCGAGAAGTGAGAACAATAAAGGAAGAGGAATCAAGAAGACAGTAGACAACGATTGACATTGCATTTAAATTTTTGAAGATCAATGTTGGCTGGAAAGCATGAAAGTGAGAACAATAAAGGAAGAGGAATCGGAAGAGAGTTCCACAGGCGAGAAGTGAGAACAATAAAGGAAGAGGAATCAAGAAGACAGTAGATAACGATTGACATTGCATTTAAATTTTGAAGATCAATGTTGGCTAGAAAGCATGAAGCCGGAAGAGAGTTTCCCAAGGCGAGAAGTGAGAACAATAAAGGAAGAGGAATCAAGAAGACAGTAGATAACGATTGACATTGCATTTAAATTTTTGAAGATCAATGTTGGCTGGAAAGCATGAAGCCGGAAGTGAGTTCCACAGGCGAGAAGTGAGAACAATAAAGGAAGAGGAATCAAGAAGACAGTAGATAACGATTGACATTGCATTTAAATTTTTGAAGATCAAAGTTGGCTGGAAAGCATGAAGCCGGAAGAGAGTTCCACAGGCGAGAAGTGAGAACAATAAAGGAAGAGGAATCAAGAAGACAGTAGATAACGATTGACATTGCATTTAAATTTTTGAAGATCAAAGTTGGCTGGAAAGCATGAAGCCGGAAGAGAGTTCCACAGGCGAGAAGTGAGAACAATAAAGGAAGAGGAATCAAGAAGACAGTAGATAACGATTGACATTGCATTTAAATTTTTGAAGATCAAAAGTGAAGCCGGAGAGTTCTGGGCGAGAAGAAAGAGGAATCAAGAGAAGATTCCAAAGGAGTTCGAGGCGAGAGTGAGAACAATAAAGGAAGAGGAATCAAGAAGACAGTAGATAACGATTGACATTGCATTTAAATTTTTGAAGATCAAAGTTGGCTGGAAAGCATGAAGCCGGAAGAGAGTTCCACAGGCGAGAAGTGAGAACAATAAAGGAAGAGGAATCAAGAAGACAGTAGATAACGATTGACATTGCATTTAAATTTTGAAGATCAATGTTGGCTGGAAAGCATGAAGCCGGAAGAGAGTTCCACAGGCGAGAAGTGAGAACAATAAAGGAAGAGGAATCAAGAAGACAGTAGATAACGATTGACATTGCATTTAAATTTTTGAAGATCAAAGTTGGCTGGAAAGCATGAAGCCGGAAGAGAGTTCCACAGGCGAGAAGTGAGAACAATAAAGGAAGAGGAATCAAGAAGACAGTAGATAACGATTGACATTGCATTTAAATTTTGAAGATCAAAGTTGGCTGGAAAGCATGAAGCCGGAAGAGAGTTCCACAGGCGAGAAGTGAGAACAATAAAGGAAGAGGAATCAAGAAGACAGTAGATAACGATTGACATTGCATTTAAATTTTGAAGATCAAAGTTGGCTGGAAAGCATGAAAGCATGAAGCCGGAAGAGAGTTCCACAGGCGAGAAGTGAGAACAATAAAGCAAGAGGAATCAAGAAGACAGTAGATAACGATTGACATTGCATTTAAATTTTTGAAGATCAATGTTGGCTGGAAAGCATGAAGCCGGAAGAGAGTTCCACAGGCGAGAAGTGAGAACAATAAAGGAAGAGGAATCAAGAAGACAGTAGATAACGATTGACATTGCATTTAAATTTTTGAAGATCAAAGTTGGCTGGAAAGCATGAAGCCGGAAGAGAGTTCCACAGGCGAGAAGTGAGAACAATAAAGGAAGAAGAATCAAGAAGACAGTAGATAACATTGATTTAAATTTTGAAGATTTAAATTTCCACAGGCGAGAAGTTTGAAGATCAAGAAGACAGTTGGAAGATCAATGTTGGAAAGCATGAAGCCGGAAGTGAGTTCCACAGGCGAGAAGTGAGAACAATAAAGGAAGAAGAATCAAGAAGACAGTAGATAACGATTGACATTGCATTTAAATTTTTGAAGATCAAAGTTGGCTGGAAAGCATGAAGCCGGAAGTGAGTTCCACAGGCGAGAAGTGAGAACAATAAAGGAAGAGGAATCAAGAAGACAGTAGATAACAATTGACACTGTATTTAAATTTTTGAAGATCAATGTTGGCTGGAAAGCATGAAGCCGGAAGAGAGTTCCACAGGCGAGAAGTGAGAACAATAAAGGAAGAGGAATCAAAAAGAAGACAGTAGATAACGATTGACATTGCATTTAAATTTTGAAGATCAAAGTTGGCTGGAAAGCATGAAACCGGAAGAGAGTTCCACAGGCGAGAAGTGAGAACAATAAAGGAAGAGGAATCAAGAAGACAGTAGATAACGATTGACATTGCATTTAAATTTTTTTGAAGATCAATGTTGGCTGGAAAGCATGAAGCCGGAAGAGAGTTCCACAGGCGAGAAGTGAGAACAATAAAGGAAGAGGAATCAAGAAGACAGTAGATAACGATTGACATTGCATTTAAATTTTTGAAGATCAATGTTGGCTGGAAAGCATGAAGCCGGAAGTGAGTTCCACAGGCGAGAAGTGAGAACAATAAAGGAAGAGGAATCAAGAAGACAGTAGATAACGATTGACATTGCATTTAAATTTTTGAAGATCAATAAAGGAAGAGGAAGAGAGTTCCAAGGCGAGAAGTGAGAACAATAAAGGATAATCAATTTAGATAACGATTGACATTGCATTTAAAATTTTGAAGATCAAAGTTGGCTGGAAAGCATGAAGCCGGAAGAGAGTTCCACAGGCGAGAAGTGAGAACAATAAAGGAAGAGAATCAAGAAGACAGTAGATAACGATTGACATTGCATTTAAATTTTTGAAGATCAAAGTTGGCTGGAAAGCATGAAGCCGGAAGAGAGTTCCACAGGCGAGAAGTGAGAACAATAAAGGAAGAGGAATCAAGAAGACAGTAGATAACGATTGACATTGCATTTAAATTTTGAAGATCAATGAAAGATCAAGAGAGTTGGCTGGAAAGAACATGAAGCCGGAAGTAGAGTTCCATTTAAATTTTTGAAGATCAATGTTGCGAGAAGTGAGAACAATAAAGGAAGAGGAATCAAGAAGACAGTAGATAACGATTGACATTGCATTTAAATTTTTGAAGATCAATGTTGGCTGGAAAGCATGAAGCCGGAAGAGAGTTCCAAGAAGTGAGAACAATAAAGGAAGAGGAATCAAGAAGACAGTAGATAACGATTGACATTGCATTTAAATTTTTGAAGATCAAAGTTGGCTGGAAAGATGAACGATTGAGAAGTGAGAACAATTGTTTAACGATTGACATTTTTTAAATTTTTGAAGATCAATGTTGGCTGGAAAGCATGAAGCCGGAAGAGAGTTCCACAGGCGAGAAGTGAGAACAATAAAGGAAGAGGAATCAAGAAGACAGTAGATAACGATTGACATTGCATTTAAATTTTTGAAGATCAAAGTTGGCTGGAAAGCATGAAGCAAGAACAGGCGAGAAGTGAGAACAATAAAGGAAGAGCAATCAAGAAGACAGTAGATAACGATTGACATTGTATTTAAATTTTGGAAGATCAAAGTTGGCTGGAAAGCATAAAGCCGGAAGAGAGTTCCACAGGCGAGAAGTGAGAACAATAAAGGAAGAGGAATCAAGAAGACAGTAGATAACGATTGACATTTTTTTGAAGATCAATGTTGGCTGGAAAGCATGAAGCCGGAAGAGAGTTCCACAGGCGAGAAGTGAGAACAATAAAGGAAGAAGGAATCAAAGAAGACAGTAGATAACGATTGACATTGCATTTAAATTTTGAAGATCAATGTTGCTGGAAAGCATAAACCAACCTCTTTGAATACAATAAAGGAAGAGAATCAATAAATTAATGGAGGCCAAAATGCGAGAAAAAGAAACTGTTACCATTATATTTACGGTTACATCTAGCTAACACAACTGTATATCGATAAGAGCATTATTTACGTGTAATATTTTCAAAATGTGGCACAAGGCCCAAAAGCGGATTGGGCGAAAAGGACGGTCTTCTTCTCTCTTATCGTTAAACTTATCTAGCCACAAACACTGACCCAAACATACAACAATATTCCTTGCACCAAAACAACACATTCTTACTTACCTTTCTTACTTCATTCACCGTAATACCTCATTGTCTCTATGAAAGTATTAAATAGTCCTCATATGTACAATTCATTGTCTATGTTGGGAGGGGAATAAAACAACAATTTAAAATCTAGCCTCAATGTGTATTTACAAGAAAGCAAACAAAGTAAAGAGCTCATCTGAACAATTACCATGAAAGTATTTATAGAAAAAGCACAGGGAAGCAACTTTACGTCAATGGGAAAGGGACTAGAGCCGAGATGCCAGATCAGCACCAATAATATTGTCTTTACGAATTATCTCTATATTCAATACCATATGTAACAGCAATATTCCAAGCATGGGTGAATGGTACATTTATAGACATGGAAGCTAGATTCTGGAGAGAAAAAACTCTCTTTCACGACACAGTAAACCAACTTTCTTAGCAGTTGACCTAACAATGGATAGTCTTTCCACTCCATGTCAGCCGAGAACGTTAGCATGAGAAGGTGGAAAGAGGGACCCTCCTCGATTTACCTGAACTAACAATGGATTCAATATAGTCTTTCCACTTCATGTCAGCCGTTAATGAGATTGAAGTTTGCTGATGGAGGGCAGAGAGGGGTCTTTCAAAGGGTTAATAGAGAGGAGTTTAGTTTTTGGAGACGTTAAAATTAACACGCTATCCTTTGTCACAGTTAACAACAGACTGAAGATCATTGTTGACACCAGCCGCCAATTTGGCCATATCGAACTAATTAGAGTCACTATCGAGAGGGTAAGTTTTTGTGTCATCAGTGTAGATAACAATTTGAGAGCTGATGCCATCGGGAAGGTCATTAATGAAATTTAAAAAAAAATAGGACCAACCATAGAGCCTTGGAGGACACCTATATTAAGACGAAATGATCTGGAAAATTGGCCGTTCAGGATAACTTTCATTTTATTATTTGACAAGGACTGGATCGGTTTAAATACAGGGTGACCCCAAAAAACGGGAACTTTTTAACAATCCAATAAAACCAAGATTGATGGAAGAAAAATATTTTATTCATAGTAATTGAAACCTTAAACATGCCATTTAAGAAACAATAATGGAATTTTCATTTTTTTTAAATTACGTCCTGTAGATGGCGTCCTCCTGTACGAATGCATTCTTGAAATCTGCTGTTGAGATTCCTCATTGACTGTCGCAACATCTCAGCTGGGATACTGTGAATTTCATCTTGAACTCTCTGTTTTAACTCATCCAGAGTTCTTGGTCGAGTTGTGTAAACAGTATCTGTTGTAGAGTAGTTTTCACAGTGGAGGCTTGTATTTTAATAAGTCGTCCTAAATCAGGTTCGACGTACAAAACGTTAGGAACTTGAAATAAGAGTTAATGACGCAGCAATCTAATTGTGATGGTTGATACTTCAATGTCCGACATCGACTGACTCACTCAACACCACTCCACTGAGCCCCACTGGCGACTGCTACTACTACTTATTATCTGTGGGAGAGTCTGTTACAATAGAATAGGTATTATGGTATAACAGTATCCCAGCTGAGATGAGGAATCTCAACAGCAGATTTCAAGAATGCATTCGTACAGGAGGACGCCATCTACAGGACGTAATTTTTAAAAAATGAAAATTCCATCATTGTTTCTTAAATGGCATGTTTTAAGGTTTCAATTACTATGAATAAAATATTTTTCTTCCATCACTCTTGGTTTTATTGGATTGTTAAAAAGTTCCCTTTTTGGGGAGTCACCCTGTATTTACCCGGAAACATTGTAACTTTTCAATTTGCGAAGAAGACCTGTATGCCAAATCTTGTTGAAAACTTTCGTGATGACCAAAGATGCGGCTGGAGCTTGGCCGCTTTTATCTAGCTTGAGAGACTCTTTCCGCAATAATCATCAGTACATCAGCATGATAAATATAAATTTGAACCCTATTTCTTGAAACGAGAAGCCCTTCATATATAAACACAGGCATAAGGATAGCCATTTCGATGGATACAGATAAGGAACAAGCACCAACATTTGAGGAAAAGACAATGGTTGGTTGGTTGGTTGATTTTGTTCATCGGCATATCAACCTCTATGGCTTATTTAATACCAAAATGTAAATATTTTGATTGGTTTGGTCTGGTTGATTTTGTCCATCGGCATACCAACCTCTATGGCTTATTTAATACCAAAATGTAAATATTTTGATTGGTTTGGTCTGGTTGTTTTGTCCATCGGCATACCAAACTCTATGGCTTATTTAATACCAAAATGTAAATATTTTGATTTGTTTGGTCTGGTTGATTTTGTCCATCGGCATACCAAACTCTATGGCTTATTTAATACCAAAATGTAAATATTTTGATTGGTTTGGTCTGGTTGATTTTGTCCATCGGCATACCAACCTCTATGGCTTATTTAATACCAAAATGTAAATATTTTGATTGGTTTGGTCTGGTTGATTTTGTCCATCGGCATACCAAACTCTATGGCTTATTTATCGGCATACCAAAATGTAAATATTTTGATTGGTTTGGTCTGGTTGATTTTGTCCATCGGCATACCAAACTCTATGGCTTATTTAATACCAAAATGTAAATATTTTGATTGGTTTGGTCTGGTTGATTTTGTCCATCGGCATACCAAACTCTATGGCTTATTTAATACCAAAATGTAAATATTTTGATTGGTTTGGTCTGGTTGATTTTTGTCCATCGGCATACCAAACTCTATGGCTTATTTAATACCAAAATGTAAATATTTTGATTGGTTTGGTCTGGTTGATTTGTCCATCGGCATACCAAACTCTATGGCTTATTTAATACCAAAATGTAAATATTTTGATTGGTTTGGTCTGGTTGATTTTGTCCATCGGCATACCAACCTCTATGGCTTATTTAATACCAAAATGTAAATATTTTGATTGGTTTGGTCTGGTTGATTTTGTCCATCGGCATACCAACCTCTATGGCTTATTTAATACCAAATACCAAATGTAAATATTTTGATTGGTTTGGTCTGGTTGATTTTGTGTCCATCTAATACCAAAATGTAAATTTTGGCTTGGTTTACCAAAATGTAAATATTTTGATTGGTTTGGTCTGGTTGATTTTGTCCATCGGCATACCAAACTCTATGGCTTATTTAATACCAAAATGTAAATATTTTGATTGGTTTGGTCTGGTTGATTTTGTCCATCGGCATACCAA
The DNA here is from genome assembly GCA_903632075.3 of Acanthosepion pharaonis. Taxonomy (NCBI): domain Eukaryota; kingdom Metazoa; phylum Mollusca; class Cephalopoda; order Sepiida; family Sepiidae; genus Acanthosepion; species Acanthosepion pharaonis. The sequence goes on along the minus strand of CAHIKZ030005202.1, from coordinate 1,544,124 downwards.
CCTCTATGGCTTATTTAATACCAAAATGTAAATATTTTGATTGGTTTGGTCTGGTTGATTTTGTCCATCGGCATACCAACCTCTATGGCTTATTTAATACCAAAATGTAAATATTTTGATTGGTTTGGTCTGGTTGATTTTGTCCATCGGCATACCAAACTCTATATGGCTTATTTAATACCAAAATGTAAATATTTTGATTGGTTTGGTCTGGTTGATTTTGTCCATCGGCATACCAAAATGTAAATATTTTGATTGCTTATTTAATACCAAAAAATGTAAATATTTTGATTGGTTTGGTCTGGTTGATTTTTTCCATCGGCATACCAACCTCTATGGCTTGCAAAATGTAAATATTTTGATTGGTTTGGTCTGGTTGATTTTGTTCATCGGCATACCAAACTCTATGGCTTATTTAATACCGTAATCTAAATATTTTGATTGGTTTGGTCTGGTTGATTTTGTTCATCGGCATACCAAACTCTATGGCTTATTTAATACCGTAATCTAAATATTTTGATTGGTTTGGTCTGGTTGATTTTGTTCATCGGCATACCAACCTCTATGGCTTATTTAATACCAAAATCTAAATATTTTGATTGGTTTGGTTTGGTCTGGTTCATTTTGTTTAGCGGCATATCAACCTCTGTGGCTTATTTAATACCGAAATCTAAATAATTTAAACTATTCATGGATTCAACTACAGATGAAATATATCGTTGGTCGTTTTACTACAAATAGATATTATTCGTATTTTTTAAATATAAAAATATATTGCTGGTGTTTTTGCTATAAAAATGATTTTTATAGTCATAGAGTTTTGTTTTGTGTGAGGGTTCATTATTTGCTCATAGCTGGGACCCTAATAGGAGCTACCCGGGTCAGAGTAGATTTAGGAACAACAGCATTTGAGAGGTAGTTCCACGTTCCTTAAAACCACCAGATCAGATCTATTTCTAGGACTAAACAAAGAAAAACCGTTAGCATAAAGACACATTAAGGCACTAGAAGATTTAATCCCAAATAAGGACATTTCTATCGCTGCCTTGGACAAAGAAAGTGTGTTTGTTATGTATGTGTAAAGCGATAAACTATAAACTTTTACTCAACGGCACCAACGTTCAGGAAAAAATCGATGAACATAAAATAATTTCCGACGCATAAAAATGAGACAAATCAATGAGAACGTTCATTAATAAGAGGATCAAACTTAGTCGAAGTTTATTAAATATCACCCCAAAATAAACAAGCGGACTGTATAGTATATATTTAGATGAATAAAGGGTGAGTTGCGTAAATGAGACAAAATTCTAATATAATAAAAAAAGTGTCAATGGTGTTCAACAGTTGAATATTTTTCTAGGGGATCAAAATTAGCGCCATTTAAAAAGATATTTTTTAAAGTAGAGAAAGAAAATAATTATTCTTTTTATTATTTTATACTGTATATATTTAGATGAATAAAGGGTGAGTTTCAAATAAAAAATCAAAAATAAAAAAAATGGTGTTCAACAGTTGAATATTTTTCGTCCTTAGCGCCATTTAAAAGATATTTTTTAAAGTAGAGAAAGAAAATAATTCTTTTTTTTTATTTTACTGTAAGCCATAAATCAAAAGGAAAAAAATGGTGACCGGTTTTCGTCCTCTTTAGAGCTTAATTACCGAGTGAAATATATATATATATATATATATATATATATATATATATATTGTCATCCACAGACAGACTGTTTCGCTGTATCACAGCTCATCAGTGTGGCTAGACATCCAGTTGCCTCTATTGAATTGGCGTCAGTCGGAGATTTTACCACTAAGCCGTTGGCGCACGGCAGGGATGAAGGTGAATTTTAAGTGTATTTATTTTTAGATAAACACCCAGTGACTGAGAGAACTCAATTCGATTTACCGAAGAGTCTTGCATTATTAGCCATAATAGTCACTGTTTACAAACTCACATTTCATATATATATATATATATATATATATATATATATATATATATATATATTTGTATGTTTATATATTCTTTTTTTATAGATACAAATATTTAAGTAAATGCTCTGTTTATAATAAACATTATTGACAACATTTACCGGCCTGAATGTCCGAGAAATTTTTATAAAAAATATGTGTCCTCCGACAGGAAACGAACCTATATCCTCTACGTATCCAAATGTAAACAATGTAAATGTAAATAATGCCATTTGTTTACATTTGGATACGCATCGAGCAGATATGAATGTACGTGAGAAAATCATGGAAAATTTTAGTTTAAAAACTGTAAACGAAACGCTCCTTTGTGGTTCAATCGGTATAAGCACGTCAGGCTATATGACGGTTCCGTATAGCATACGGGTTTGATTCCTTTTCGGAACGAATATTTTCTATGACAATTTCTCGGATATTCAGGCCGGTAAAAGTTGTTAATACTGTTTATTATAAACAGAGCATTTACTTAGATATTTGTATCTATAAATGAGAAAATTAATTGAAACAAAACGAATAATTCCGTTATTATTTACTTTTTTCGTATTTTTCCAATGAAACATGACCCAGTGCACATGTTAGTACTTCATAGGTCCATTCCACGAAGTCGTTCCTTGCAGATTGACCGCAGATTTTCGAATGGATTTAAGTCAGAAGAGTTTCCGGTCCAGTCTATAGTACTTTGATTTGCTCACTGCTAAGGCTTGCCAGTGCGTTCATGGAACGTTACAATTTTTGCACGCTTCCTTGGAGTAACGTCCATTGCAGATAATGGCCGTAGGACAACTAATCGAATGTCGAGACAATATGTTTTTCTGTGAAAATCTCTCGGACATTCAGGCCGGTAAATGTTATAAATACCGTTGATTATAAAACAGAGCATTTACTTAAATATTTGTATCTATAAAAAGAATGTATAAACATAAAATGTCTTAAAATAATTGTCGGACTTTGTCAATTTCATAATGTGGGACGTCATTTGTTTACATTTGGATACGCTTTGAGCAGATAATAATGTACATGAGAGAATCATGGAAAATTCTAGTTTAAAAACAATAAAATCGACCTTGCTAACCGAAACGCTCCTCTGTGGCGAAATCGGTAAAAGCACGTCAGGCTATGTGAGAGTTCCATATAGAATACAGGTTCGATTTCAGTCGGAGGACGCATATTTTCTATGACAACTTTTCGGAGATTCTGGCCGGTAAAAAAAAATGTCTTAAAATAATTGTCGGACCTTGTCCATTTCATATATATATATATATATATATATATATATATATATATTTCTGTTTATATGCAATTTTCTAGATAAAATTTATTTAAGTAAATGCTCTGGTTTTAATTAAATAGTATTAATTACATTTACCGGCGTTAATTTTCGAGAAATTTCGTAGAAAATATGCGTTCTCCGACAGGAATCGAACCTGTATTCGGATACGTAAATCGTCATTTGATCTGACGTGCTATACCATTTAGCTACAGAGAAGCGTCTGGTTAGAAAATTCTGATTTAATTAAAAACAGAGCATTTACTTAAATAAATTGTATGTGTAAAAATACCGTATAAACAGAAAATATATTAAATAATTGTCATTATATGTTGTAACTGTTTACATTAAGATACGTTTTCGTGAGCGGGCAAGCAAATAATAAATCGTCAAATTTATACATGAGGTGTAAACGTGATAGTGCTCAATGCGGTTAGACAGAGCAAATATATATTTTAATTATACATATACGTGTACCTACGTTTTGGTGTGCGACTATAGTTTAAAATAGTTTGAAACATGAGAACTCTTATGTAGCGTGTTGGAATCATATTTTTAAATAAGTAATTATATTTATGCTCTACTTCTGTATCGAGCACTATTTTTTAAAAATAATAACAAAAATACTAAAGAACTTTGGATTATTTACCTAACGAGTGCTTTCCTTTTTTTTTCTATATATTTTTTCACACACACACACACACACACACACACACACACACACACATATATATATATATATATATATATATATATATATATATATATATATAGTTCTGTTTCATTTTCAAGAGAATTTTAGAATAACTTATTTTGAAATATTAATTGAGTTTTATACAACTAAGTAAATTTCAAAATTCGCTTGAAAATGAAACAGAACTAGAGACTTAATTTAATTCTATTATTGAAATTGAAGTTTTTAGCTTCTGCCTTTGAAACATGGTAATCCCTGTGTAGCGATGGAACCATATTTCTAAATAAGTAAATTTATAATATTTATATAAAATATATACTTATATAAAATATACTTATATAAAATAAAACAAATATATATATATATATACTTATTATAAAACGCAGATTGTGTGTGTGTGTGTGTGTGTGTGTGTGTGTGTGTGTGTGTGCGTGTGTGTACGTTTATATATTGGATCGGATTTCCTACATTTTTCAACCGATTTCAAGAAAACTTCACAGGACTACGTAAAATTACATTGCGGTGGTTCTGACTGCGTCAAAAATTGGAAAAACACAATTATTTTTGCACGAAATCAATTTGAAAACACGATTAACAGGCATTAATGAAAGGGGGACAACTCATATCGAGTTATACTTATTAGTATCGAAATATCGGGCTATACTTATAAAACCCAGGTTGGTTGTTTGTGTGTGTGTTTGTGTGTATGTTCGTTGATATATATGATCAGATTTCCTACATTTTTCAACCGATTTCAACAAAACTTCACTTTTTTTTTGGCAAGTAGTGTTTCTTATTGTCTTGCACACTTTTTTCTTTATTTTTACATTCAGAATGCTTTAAAAATTCCATTTACAAGACAATTGTTTATAATAAAATTCTATTCAATCGGTAGACTCATAACGATTGAAAACAATGTTTTTGTTTGAGTTCGGGTTTGACCAATTCGTAAAAAATAAAAAAAAAATAAAAAAAACTAATTAAGACATGCGTGTCCGTCAACCTTAAACAATAATCTTTGTCAATTTTATTTTTCAGTCTTTATGATGATCGATACTTGATCTATCTCTTACTGTTACATCCCAGGCAACGCCCGGCTCTACTACTATAGTATATATATATATATATATATATATATATATATATATATATATATATATAATTATTATTTATTTAAAATTATAACATAAATATGTTATAAAATCATATATATTTATATAAAAGTATATATTAAGCAGCGGTCTGTAAACAGAATTAACTTTGCCACCGAAGCAGACGGGGATATTCTAAATATTCTCTTGTTTTTATCGGATGAGAGAATTGCGAACGTCATTACATTTTGTAAGCTGAATGCACGATGGGACGAAAACGGCTGACAAAGAAGGTTTTTATGAGACCAATTTCATTAATATGAACGGCTTGAAACCTCGAGTGAGGACAGGTGAGTCAAGCCTACAATGTGAAGTGTGACGCGTGTCGTTACACGTCTGTAGTATTTACATAATAATGAACAAGGAATTGCATGACTTCTTCATCTTCGGCTATAAATCGATAACGTACAGAATGGGAACTTTGATTTAGAAAGATTCGTAAAGACCGACATGTACAGGAAATGTGTCTGAACAGAATGAGAGAGATAAATATGAACAAATATATACATACATGTATTGGAACAGGCTGAGATAGATAGATAGATAGATAGATAGATAGATAGATAGATAGATAGATAGATAGAAACGTTTGAACATGTTTGAAGCTACTGTGATAGATAGTGCCATAGATAGACAGAAAGATATGAACAGACTGACATAGATAGATATGCTTGAACAGAGATAGATAGATAGATAGATAGATAGATAGATAAGGTTGAACAGTATATGAAGATAAACTTGAACTGACTATGATAGATAAATAAATCGATAAAAAGCTTCAGGCTGTGATAGATAGATAGATAGATAGATAGATAGATAGATAGATAGATAGATAGATATATTTTTTATGTTTAACGTTGTTATTTATTGTCGGACCTTGTCCATTTCTTAATATATAGATAGATATGCTTGAATACGGCAATGAAGATGAGGATAACAGTCCGAATAATGTAATTAATGCAAGTAATCATAATACCTCATCTCAGTGATATAGAGGCCGAAAAGTTTTGAATATGGCAATGAAGATTAGATATAGACAGGTGTCGAATCCAAAAATGACGTTCATGTTTTTTATATTAGTTACCGTACCAAAATGTCTCGTTTGGTCCAAAATTTTCATTTTACCTCATATTTTATAGAACGAATCCGCGATTTTCAGAGTGGAAAATCAAAATCGAAAAGCATAATCAACTCAAATCTTTATTAAGTAAAATAATCTGGTATCACAATGATAAACCATGACCCTATGATTTGGTTTGGTTTAGTTTGTTTTACGGCATATCAACCCGAATGAGTTATTTAATGCCAACAAGATTTTTAGGATAGATTCGTATGAATATAACCAGTATATATGTATTCTTTGTAAGAAATGAGTTTGACTTGGTTAATTTTTTTTACGGCATATCAACCTCAATGGGTTATTTAATGCCGACAAAATTTTCTATTGCTGGTAATATTTTGTTTTGTCAAAAATCTATTTCTGGTAATAATTTTTTCTTCAAAACTGGTAATAATTTTTTTTT
>CAHIKZ030005202.1:1420000-1527500 GCA_903632075.3 Acanthosepion pharaonis | reverse complement strand
TTTTAATCATTAGATCATCCACAGTGAATTTATGCCCAAATTTTTACTACATGACTTTGTTGGCAGATCTATTATAACAATATGGGTTATTTAATAACAAAAGTGACGGAAGCAAAATGAAAAACACTCTAAAAATCGGCTAAAAGTACACCCTTGTGCAAATTAATTGAAGCAACCGCTTTAGTTTTCTTTCTTTCACCATACGGTCAGTTTTAGACCTGCTGCAGTGACAGAGTGTAATCGATTTCTATTTTTTACTGAGGTTAGGTCATTTGCAGTGGTGTGCAGTAATATGAATCTATTTTCAAGTTGTATGATGAAATTTGTTTGACCTTGAAAAATATAGCGCACAAATACTATTGTCTCGACTGTCGATTAGTTGTCCCACGACATTGTCTGTAATGGACGTTACTTCAAGGAAGCGTACGAAAATTCTAACGCTGCCCGGACACACTGGCAAACCTTACCAATGAGAAAATTAAAGTACTATAGACTGACCCGGAAACTCTACTGATTTAAATCCTGTCGAGAATCTGTGGTTAATCTGCAAGGAATGATTTTGTGGAATTGACATATGAAGTACTAACATGTACACTGAATCATGTTTCATTGGGAAAATACGAAAAAAAGAAGTAAATAATAACGGAATTATTCGTTCTGTTTCAATTTCACAAGAGTGTATATGAATAAAACACATTAAAATGATCTTTAAATTAAAATTCCCAGCGTGTCACGTTCATGCACATGTGTTGTTGCATCAACGTAAACAAATTTAGTCTGATGAAGTCCTAAAGAACGAAACGTGTCATACGAAAACTTTTTCCAATTTGTCATATATATTTCCCCCGAAATTGTTCTTGATATATAAAAATTATATATCGTTGTCCCATGCCGTCGACATGGAAAAAGTCCAAACACTCAAAGAATATAAAAGAAAATTCGTTTAGGATCCGAAAAAAATTATTACTGACCTGCAACAAATAAAAAGTTATCCAGGCATAAAATACAAACAACATCCCATCGTTTATTTCCGGCCTACGCATGTGATTTCGTAAAATCGCCCACTGAAGAATTGGAAGAAATCAAAAATCTAATCTTTTGCTAAAGAAAAAAGAACGTTACAACAATTTTGGAAATGGCTTAATTAGAACAAACGATAAAACAAATAAGCAACAAGCAAAACAATAAACTACAACAATAACTCAACACCTTATGTAATAATGCCAGGTGGTAATATGTTGGAATACCAGGTCTAAAAGATTTGGTTTTAGTTTATTTTGTCTTACAGAATATCAAACTTAATGAACTATTCAATGCCGAAAACATTTTTAGGTTAGGTTCGTATGAATATATGTATTCTTTGTAAGAAATCAGTTTGGTTACGTTTATTTTGTTTTATGATACATCAATCACAATGGGTTATTTAATGCCGACAAGAAGTTTAGGATAGGTTTGTATGAATAGAATATGTATTCTTTGTAAGAAATCCGTTTAGTATGGTTTATTTTGTTTTACGGCATATCAACCTGAATGGGTTATTTAATGCCGACAAGATTTTTAGGATAGGTTCGTCTGAATAGAATATGTATTCTTTATAAGAAATCAGTTTGGTTTGGATTATTTTGTTTTACGGCATATCAACCTCAATGGGTTATTTAATGCCGACAAGATTTTTAGGATAGGTTCGTATGAATAGAGTATGTATTCTTTGTAAGAAATCAGTTTGATTTGGTTTATTTTGTTTTACGGCATATCAACCTCAATGGGTTATTTAATGCCGACAAAATTTTTAGGATAGGTTCGTATGAATAGAATATGTATTCTTTGTAAGAAATCCGTTTAGTGTGATTTAATTTCTTTTACGGCAAATCAACCTCAATGGTTTATTTAATACCCACAAGATTTTTAGGATAGGTTCGTATGAATAGAATATGTATTCTTTGGTTTAGATTGGTTTGGTTTATTTTGTTTTACGGCATATCAACCTCAATGGGTTATTTAATATGATATATAATTTAATGTGTATTCTTTGTAAGAAATCTGTTTGTGGATCAGGTTTCATTGTCGTTTTTTTGTAAAGAGGTTTTTGTCGAGAGTCAAATATACTGCTGATATTTTTTGCAGGAATGTCTTCCTGGCAGATACAGAGAGAAGGAACCAAGCATTTGAGAAGAGATGCATGAGAAAACTCCTTGGCATCTTCCCTCCATTGTCAAACGGAGGAAAATGGCGTGGTTTGGATACGTTACCAGGCACAATAGCCTTTGTAAGACCATCATGCAAAGCACCATTTGAGGTGGACGTAGGAGAGGACACCAACGCAAATATCTGATTGGACAATGTCAAAGAATCGACTGATATGACTGCCATTGATGGAGCGTTGTGGGAAAGAGTTAGTGTGGCTTCTGCATTCAAATCCTTCCTACGATTACAAAAGTCAAGGGGTTGATGATGATGATGATTGCAGGTAATTTTTTTTTTCCAAAATATTAGATTGGTGCAAAAATAATGACGTAATAATGTCGTTTTGTGACGTATTTTTTAACGTCAAAAAACGACATTATTACGTCATTATTTTTGCACCAACCTAATGTTAGACATTTTCATGACGGTCGTCCTCGAGTATAGAATCCAGAGGTTGGCAGTGAATATTTCGGAGACAGTAGGAAAGCGTAGTGCAGGTTCGCAGTGGATATCGTAGCAGAGCGTAGTTCTTCCGTCTGTCATGTTCGCCGGACAAATTGCCTCTGGCCCTTGGGAAAACAAAGATGGCCGCCTTTATACACGACGGATCCAGTGTTCTGCGGCTTCTGATTGGTCAACCTTCTATTGGTAGACTATAAAGGGAAATAAGTCATTTTGACTCGCTCACTAGTTATATGTAATATACACAAAAAACCGTAACACCTAATACATTGCTGGTATTTTTACTATGAAAGCCTAATTTTACACTTTCATAGTATTTTGACTCCAGTTTAGGGGTTAACTATTTGCCCATAGCTGGGACCCTAACAGGTGCTACTACCCTGAGTGAGGGTGGACCTAGGAACAACAGCAGTCAAGAGGTGGTTTCACGCTCCTCAAACCCTCCTGATCAGAGGCCTTGGATGTCGTTTATAGTCATACCCCGGATGATCATAGTGGCAGACGTTGGGCGCGGGGGTCTTACCTTTCTCTCCAGAGTTGCAATCGGAGTACTCTGAAGCCCCAGACGACAGGGCGGAGATCTAATAGAGAATCTATCGGGCATAAATCTATCCAATACCGAACAGGAGGTCCTCAGCTTCGGTTTGAAAATCTCTATCGGGATTCGTAAATAAGATCTAGTCGACACAGTTTGACAAAAGTAAGCAACAAGGAAATCTTAATGAAAATGGTTACATAAATAACATTTTTACTCAGAATCAGGGGAAAAAAACAGGTGAAATTCCTTGAAATAATGAGGGCTTGGAAAAATTAATTTTCACGAGGTATATTTGGACGGCTCGACGTGGTGTAATAGTTAACAAGCTTGTCTCGCTAAAACAATTACGACTGATCTTATATTTCTGAGTTTGTACTGTAACTATTTATACTATTTATTTACATTGTTCGGACTGTTGTCCTCATCTTCATTGTTATATTCACGACGTTTCGGCTGTTGTACGCTCCGGCCTTCATCAGATGATATACTTTAGAATTTTGAACTGAAACATCTGTCTATATTTCTGAGATAAGTCATTGTAATTAGTAGTGAGAGTAGTGAGTTCGATCCTCATTGGGAACCCCATTCGTTCGACCTTGTGCCAAATCTTTAAGATACGCTTAGAAAATTCACCATATAGGAGGATAGGAGAAGGCGTTAAAGTTGACCAGCCAATTCTTGCCCCAATTAACAACCGGTTGGAGGTCCATTTCAAGACGCACGGCCAGGTTAGTTTTGTCAGTGACACTAGATTTGTTTTTGAGGCAGGAGTAAGTTGTAGTTTCACCCGCGTAGATGCCAACTTAGGAATCTATGGCGTCAGGAAGGTCGTTGATGAAAATAAGGAATAGAGTGGGGCCAAGGATGGAGTCTTGGGGAACACCTGCGTTCGTGGGATAGGAACTGGAAGAGAATCCGTAGAGAACGACCTTCAATTCACGGAAATTTAACTACTACCAAACGCCAGTGAGCAAAGAAAAAAAAACCACGCATCGATTCTATCATAAAATCTTCGACAAAGACAACAAGTAGTTTTTGATTGTACAGTGTGTCTCTAAAGTCTAGATACATAGGAAATCTCATTAACTATATTTGTTTTTACCTCCACAGATTAAATATGGTTTTGTCGAAAGAAGAAAGAATTGGCTTCTTTTCATGTCGTATGCTAAAGGAGAAGGTGTACTCAATGAAATGCACAGATGCAACACATTTGATTGAATGCATAAAGAGTGAATGTTCTATCTGTTTAATAAAATCTTCCGACTCCACTATCTAGCCTTGCGTTTACTTATCTAAGCTTAGGGAATATCGACTTATAACTACAGTACCATTTTAAAGTCTTCAACCACACCCATCCTCATATAGAGAGAGGGTGTCCTAAAGTCTGGGCATTAAGTACATTTTTACCTCCGCAGTTTAAATATGTTTTTGTCGAAGGAAGAAAGAATTAACTTCTTTTTCTGGGGTATGCTAAAAGATAACCACAAATTCAATACATTTGATTGAAAGTTTGAAATGTTAAAATAGACGGCAATGTGGATTTACTGCATCGAGTTCACTTGAATCTTGCAAAGAGCACCAACCTTTTTACATCACAAATTATTGAAATCATATTGAAGATGTTATTTGTTAATATTCCAATTCAATAAAATGGCGTTGGAAATTTCACGCATTCGGCAAAATATTCAACATTTGATAATTTTGCGGCAACACGCGCTTAAAGGTGTTGAGCACTTTTGATTAACATTTCTTTTCATGGTTAGCCGTAAGGAATTGTAAATGTAGGCCTACCTTACACTTAAGTAAAATAATAACAATAATAATAGCTGTTATCGCTCTTTCTATTATTGATAGGGGTTTCCTTCCTAACCTTAATTAGTGTGCAACATCAACATTTTTGTTGTGTCGTTATTCTCTTCGTGTTGCTACTCATTTTAGTTGTTACTGCTGTTGAAAGTCCCTAAGTAATGTGGGTTCTCTTATCTGGTACAGTTGTTTGTTTGTGATTTTTTGACGTCAGCCTACGAGGTTCAAGTTAAGATGGTCCTCGCTGAGGGATGCCCTTTACATTATCGAGAATAAATTCATTTCAACCGAAAACTTATTGCAACGAAACATACAGATATAACCTTCACTTTATTTTATGGAAATCAGATAAGCAATTCGATGAAATTATTCCCCCCTCAGCTGTATAGAAAGCTATAAAGATAGAATTATAAAACATTCTAATTAAAGCCGACATTTTTTATGTGTGTTGCTACACTCGACTGACAGACTAACTTCAAAGGAAAAGTGGCACCTCCCTGCAAACATCAACTACAACTCTATTAAAAAGCAACTGATGTGATAAAAAAAAAAAACTCTCTCCAAAGCAGCTGTCAAAAGTCAGGTTGTTCAGAAATTAATGCAGAATTTTAAACATCAATGTTAAAACAACATATCTCAGGTGAAAATGAACATAATTGATCGAAATAAAATCCGGGTGTGCGGGTGGTGTAATAGATAGCGGTTCGAAATGAGAACTCGGAGCGCGGAGTTCGAATTCCAGTCAGATTCGTTACATTGCCTTTGCAAGCAAATAGTCTTGGGTAAGGTATAAATCCATTTTCCTCCTATGTATTAAATAGTAGTACTTGTATCAGGAAAAGACATTGTTAACAGCCAAAAATTATTATTGCAATATTCACTTGAAAAAAAGCAACTCCGAGAAAAGCAATACAAAATTTAAAATTAACTCACCCTTCAAATCAAACCCATTAAACAAACCAGGCCATTAAACAAACCAAGCCATTAAACAAACCAGGCCATTAAACAAACCTAAAGAAGTTGAAATGCCATTAAAAAACGACCGACTTGAACCTTCGTACCCGAAGGAAAAAATAATCGCTTTTTAAAACAATAAATACTGCCGAGGAGTGAAGGTAGTTAAAATAATAGCGCTGTCAAGGGAAAAACGTCGTGTTTGACACTCTTTTTTTGCCGACACGAACTTCCAATTTTGCCAAAAAAAAAATTAAAAACAATCAAATTTTCACATCTTTTCCAAAATTCTAGTTTATTTAATCCTGTAACATAATTCTGAAGTCCTGGGAGCGACCAATTTTTCATAGTCATTTTTTTCGTTGATTACTTCTTATTCTCTAATTACTTTTTTTTTTTAAAGTGGTAGACAGTTGGTATTAGATTTCATAACCCAACTCGTTCAAATTCTGATGCATTGGTCGTGTGACGAACATTCTGGTGCTAGGGGTCTGGACCACTTTTTCTGTTGACCAATGGCGGACATATGCGCATTAATTTTTCAAAACATTTCGTTGATTTCGTGACGGTACTTCTCTATCGTGTATGTTTCGCCAGAAATCAGAAAGTTATTTTATTTTATTTTATTATTTTGTTTTTTTGTTTGTTTTTTTTTTTCGGATTTATCTAGTTACGAACCACCAGTCCCAATAAGCTTCTTTTGGTGCAATTTTAGGAGCTTCCTCTCCATCCAGCCACGTAGCTGCTTGTTGTATAGGATCTACTTTTCATCGCACGTCACTAGGCGATTAAGAAATGGGTCGGTCTTTTTTTGTTGTTGAAAGAATCGAAGGTCCTATTTTTATAAATAGTTCGTGTGGCATCCATTTGTTCTTCTTCTTGGCCTTCCAAATACGTTTTAAATGTTCTAGAATTGTTCCAATGATTGCATCTATCTCTCCTGCAAGCTCTCAAACAGTTGTGTGAGGATATTCTTCCGCCAAAACCTTCAGTTCCTCGTCGTCAATGACGAAAGGATGTCAACGACCTGCCTTATCTTTCATCGACAGAAATTTTCGAAAAAGGTGTGAAGAATTGCATTCGAAAGTGGGAATAAACTGTTCATGCCTTTTAGTTTTGTTCATAATGAAAAAAAGTTTGAAAAAGTAACTATAAACATTTTTTTTTTTTGCTATCCTCTGCCAGCCGCAATGACGGAGAAAGCATTACCTCGCACCATGGCCAGTGAGACACTCTGCAAGAGCTACTCCACTTCGCGAGGCTTGTCCCTTAATCGAGACGCCATCGCGCCAATCCTCCGAAGGAACGCCATCGAACGAGGGCCAATAACCCCTGAAGTCTCCACTGCCACAGGAGTAAAAAAAATCTCTCAGCAAGAGAAGAATATTTAACTATTTTTTTTAATCTTTGCATCCCGGGCGACGGACACCGACTCAATTGCGGACCTGATCAAATTACCGGTCGAAAATGTATCAGCACAGGTCGCATCCCAAATCAACGACTTACCCATTTTAAAAGGGGAAATGATAATGCCATCCGGCCGCTTTCCATCACCATGGTCGAGGCCTACGGGTTCGATTTAAAGACGTGTTTAAAGAGCTACTCTTTCAGATCCTTATTATTGAGTTCGATTCTCTCTAGGCGCTCTATAATTGTGGCCTTTTACCACACTAATCTAAGCTTAGGAAGTAACTATTATACTGGTATTTATTTGCTTGAAGAAATATAAATGGTTTCTTTTTTTCCATTTCTTTTGACTTTTTTCTTTCTTTATTCTTCAAAATTCTAGATGACTAGAGATTGGCAACTGATTTCTCTTCTGACCTGTCTCTTACATCTCAGGGTGGAGGAGAACTGGCTGGTCACATTCAATTCCTCGAAAACAAAACTAGTTACCTACCATCATCGCCGATCGGACCCTGAACTATCACTAATCACGATGAAAAACGATTGTACTGGTAATCAATGCAATAAAATCAATTAAACGCTGCCAGTCTGAATGGAATGCAACCTAAATGTGAGTAACATGATGGGGTTGTTACTCATCTTGAAATTTTACGTTAGTTCAATAGCATGTAAGAAAAATTAACCATCTGTATATATATATAATACGCCGCATATATATATATATATATATATATATATATATATATATATATATATATATATTATTTTATTTAAAAAATTTATAACATAAATATGTTATAAAATCACTACAAAAATAGCCATTTTGTTTCAACACTCTCAGTGTCTTATCAAGTGATGATGTTGAATGTAAAATAAATGGTTTTAAAAGTTTCGAATTAATTAACAATCCTTCACAAGGGGAAAACGTTGTTACAAAAGCTAGATGGACCAATCAAAATACAAGTATAGGAAAATTCAAAAAGCCTGACAACGAAGTCATGTTATAGTAGCTATTCAAATATTTAGAATATGGGTAGTATTAAAAAAGAATTTAATCTAACCAATAATTATTAGATTATATAATAAAGTTTAATATTAAAATTAAAAACTGCTAATTTCAAGATCAAAATCTAATCGTTATTAAGTTTTCAACTATAAAATTACTGAGGAGAAAAGAAGAAATATATATGTTATTCAATTTATTTCTTCACTGAAGTTACTTTAGCTAATTTTAAATCCGGTCTTTTGACAATGTATCCATTTTAATCCTAAGAGTGTGTGAATGGGGTCCTAAACTCACGCGTAAAACAAACGCAATCAGATTATAATATATAAGCACCCAGACATATTTAAATATATATACACACACAAAAAAGGAGACGAGACAGAGAACATCACCACGATCGTATAAAAAAAAAAAGGAGAAGGGTGGGGGGAGGGAAAGAAACCAACGCACACGTACATACATACACTATTAAAAGTGAATGCACTTTCATACACATAGACAATTATAAATACATGCACACACATCCACAGACATTGACCCATATATATATATATATATAAACACATTACCAACATATTTAAGTTTTATTTATTTACTAGTGTACCCGAGCAATCAAAATTGATGCCAAGAAGGAATGTATTATAAGTAATATGTATTGTAAGTAATTTTTGTTTAATCCAAGTACAATATTGAATTTAAAATAGCTTAAAATTGTTAATGTTAATAATTGAACATGTCAGCTGAAAACGTTAGCCCGAATATATATATATATATATATATATATATATATATATATATATATATATATATATATATATATATATATATATATATATATATATACGTTTTTGTGTGTAATAATTGAGGGGCAGTGTGCAAAATAACGATGACTCACTTGGTGCCTTGCTTACTTTGCCCCGTTGAGGCGTACTGATATCGCTAGCGAAGAGGGTTGATACATATAATACGCCACATGCATCTTCAAGAACGCTTTGTTCATTTTTAGAAATTCATCTGAAGCTTTAATAATTATAATTAAAAAAAAGAAGGGGGAACAAAAATGATGATACGTTGCTCTTAGTAGGACGAGAAATAAACAGATTCTGAAATTCCAGATTGAATCTACGTACTGTCAAGGATTACTCAGACCTTTCCAAAGTTTACACATGAAATATTGTGCTTTGAGAACTTTTGCAGTAAGCATAATTTTGGTTGTAAATATGTAACATTTATGAGGATAGTATACAGATATCTTTTCTTAGGTGTTTATAAATTGTACACTCTTCAATTAACGTTGACAACGAACTATTTTAAGTTACAAAATTGTACTCAGATGAAACGAAAACTTACTTAGAATATAATACATATTACTTATAAAACATTCATTCTTTTGACAGCACGGGTACACTAATGTAAATCTAAAACTCTCCATTAATCATCTGAGAGATGCCTCTTTGCCTTCAATCAGCATGGCTGATGCTAACCTCCAGGAAAGTGATTCATATCTTCTCAGGCTAACGTTTTCAGCTGACATGTTAAATTATTAACATTAACAATGAGCTATTTTTAATTCAATATTGTACTTGGATTAAAGGAAAATTACTTACAATATAATACATAGTACTTATAATACATTTCTTCTGGCCGTCAATTTTGATGGCTCGGGTACACTAGTAGATAAATAAAACTTATGTTGGTAATGTGTTTGTATGCTTTTATGTAACTTTGTTGCTTTTTTGTTTTGCTTTTCCATATTGAATATAAAACGTAAAATTAGTATTTGGTTAACAGGCTAGTGTATTTGGACAAGAGAGTATATTTGAATTGATGGATGTGTGGCTGAGTGGTTAATACATTTTCTCTCTGAACATAAAACCTATATTCAAATCTGGCTATGGTGAATTTATCAGATATCAGTTATCTTCTGTTAATCCCCCTCTCCAAATAAATAGTGACGGCAAGGGTACACTAGTTTTAGTATAAATCTAATGGAACTCCTATCATTTTTTGCATCCTGGGTAAGACGTTAAACTACGTCAAGCAGCAAGGCCTCTGATCAGGAGGTTTTGAGGAGCGAGGAACCATCACTTAATTGCTGGTGTTCACAGGTCCACCCTAACCCGGGGTGGTAGCACCGATTAGGGTCCCAGCCATGGGCAAATACGTAACTATTACCTGCAATACTTTTTTGAAAAAAATTATTACCAGCAATACACTTTTGGAGGAAATATATTACCAGAAACAGATTTTTGACAAAAGAAAATATTACCAGCAATAAAAATTTTTGTCAGCATTAAATAGCCTATTTAGGTTATGTCGTAAAACAAAATAAACCAAGCCAATCTAAACCAAAGAATACATACTCTATTCATACGAATCTATCCTAAAAATGCTGTCAGCATTAAATAACCCATTGAGGTTGATATGCCGTAAAACAAAATAGACCATACCAATCTAAACCAAAGAATACATACTCTATTCATACGAATCTATCCTAAAAATGTTGTCGGCACTAAATAACCCATTGAGGTTGATATGCCGTAAAACAAAATAAACCAAACCAATCTAAACCAAAGAATACATACTCTATTCATAATCTATCCTAAAATGAAAATAACCCATTGAGGTTGATATGCTAAAACAAATAAACCATAAAAAACCAAAGAATACATGTTCATACGAATCTATCCTAGCATTAAATAACCCATTGAGGTTGATATGCCGTAAAACAAAATAATCCATACCAATCTAAACCAAGGAATACATACTCTATTCATACGAACCTATCCTAAAAATGTTGTCAGCATTAAATAACCCATTGAGGTTGATATGCCGTAAAACAAAATAAACCAAACCAATCTAAACCAAGGAATACATACTCTATTCATACGAATCTATCCAAAAAATGTTGTCGGCATTAAATAACCCATTGACGTTGATATGCCGTAAAACAAAATAAACCAAAGCAATCTAAACCAAAGAATACATATTCTATTCATATGAATCTATCCTAAAAATGTTGTCGGCATTAAATAACCCATTGAGGTTGATATACCGTAAAACAAAATAAACCAAACCAATCTAAACCAAGGAATACATACTCTATTCATACGAATCTATCCTAAAAATGTTGTCGGCCTTAAATAACCCATTGAGGTTGATATACCGTAAAACAAAATAAACCAAACCAATCTAAACCAAGGAATACATACTCTATTCATACGAATCTATCCTAAAAATGTTGTCGGCATTAAATAACCCATTGAGGTTGATATGCCGTAAAACAAAATAAACCAAACCAATATTAAAAACAAGGAATACATACTCTATTCATACGAATCTATCCTAAAAATGTTGCCGGCATTAAATAACCCATTGAGGTTGATATGCCGTAAAACATACCAATCTAAACCAAGGAATACATACTCTATTCATACGAATCTATCCTAAAAATGTTCTCAGGATTAAATAACCCATTGAGGTAGATATGCCGTAAAACAAAATAAACCAATCCAATCTAAACCAAGGAATACATACTCTATTCATACGAATCTATCCTAAAAATGTTGTCATCATTAAATAACCCACTGATGCCGTAAAACAAAATAAACCAAATCAATCTAAAACAAGAAATATACACTCTATTCATACGAATCTATCCTAAAAATGTTGTCGGCATTAAATAGCCCATTGAGGTTGATATACCGTAAAACAAAATAAACCAAACCAATCTAAACCAAGGAATACATACTCTATTCAAACGAATCTATCCTAAAAATGTTGTCGGCATTAAATAACCCATTGAGGTTGATATGCCGTAAAACAAAATAAACCAAACCAATCTAAACCAAGGAATACATACTCTATTCATACGCATCTATCCTAAAAATGTTGTCAGCATTAAATAACCCATTGAGGTTGATATGCCGTAAAACAAAATAAACCAAACCAATCTAAACCAAGGAATACATACTCTATTCATACGCATCTATCCTAAAAATGTTGTCGGCATTAAATAACCCATTGAGGTTGATATGCCGTAAAACAAAATAAACCAAACCAATCTAAACCAAGGAATACATACTCTATTCATACGAATCTATCCTAAAAATGTTGTCGGCATTAAATAACCCATTGAGGTTGATATACCGTAAAACAAAATAAACCAAACCAATCTAAACCAAGGAATACATACTCTATTCATACGAATCTATCTTAAAATGGTGTCAGCATTAAATAACCCATTGAGGTTGATATGCCGTAAAACAAAATAAACCAAACCAATCTAAACCAAGGAATACATACTCTATTCATGCACATCTATCCTAAAAATGTTGTCAGCATTAAATAACCCATTGAGGTTGATATGCCGTAAAACAAAATAAACCAAACCAATCTAAACCAAGGAATACATACTCTATTCATACGCATCTATCCTAAAAAATGTTGTCAGCATTAAATAACCCATTGAGGTTGATATGCCGTAAAACAAAAATAAACCAAACCAATCTAAACCAAGGAATACATACTCTATTCATACGAATCTATCCTAAAAATGTTGTCGGCATTAAATAACCCATTGAGGTTGATATGCCGTAAAACAAAATAAACCAAACCAATCTAAACCAAGGAATACATACTCTATTCATACGAATCTATCCTAAAAATGTTGTCAGCATTAAATAACCCATTGAGGTTGATATGCCGTAAAACAAAATAAACCAAACCAATCTAAACCAAGGAATACATACTCTATTCATACGAATCTATCCTAAAAAATGTTGTCGGCATTAAATAACCCATTGAGGTTGATATGCCGAAAAACAAAATAAACCAAACCAATCTAAACCAAAGAATACATATTCTATTCATACGAATCTATCCTAAAAATGTTGTCGGCATTAAATAACCCATTGACGTTGATATGCCGTAAAACAAAATAAACCAAAGCAATCTAAACCAAAGAATACATATTCTATTCATATGAATCTATCCTAAAAATGTTGTCGGCATTAAATAACCCATTGAGGTTGATATACCGTAAAACAAAATAAACCAAACCAATCTAAACCAAGGAATACATACTCTATTCATACGAATCTATCCTAAAAATGTTGTCGGCATTAAATAACCCATTGACGTTGATATGCCGTAAAACAAAATAAACCATACCAATCTAAACCAAGGAATACATACTCTATTCATACGAATCTATCCTAAAAATGTTGTCAGCATTAAATAACCCATTGAGGTTGATATGCCGTAAAACAAAATAAACCAAACCAATCTAAACCAAAGAATACATACTCTATTCATACGAATCTATCCAAAAATGTTGTCGGCATTAAATAACCCATTGACGTTGATATGCCGTAAAACAAAATAAACCAAAACAATCTAAACCAAAGAATACATATTCTATTCATATGAATCTATCCTAAAAAATGTTGTCGGCATTAAATAACCCATTGAGGTTGATATACCGTAAACAAAATAAACCAAACCAATCTAAACCAAGGAATACATACTCTATTCATACGAATCTATCCTAAAAATGTTGTCGGCATTAAATAACCCATTGAGGTTGATATACCGTAAAACAAAATAAACCAAACCAATCTAAACCAAGGAATACATACTCTATTCATACGAATCTATCCTAAAAATGTTGTCGGCATTAAATAACCCATTGAGGTTGATATGCCGTAAAACAAAATAAACCAAACCAATCTAAACCAAGGAATACATACTCTATTCATACGAATCTATCCTAAAAATGTTGTCATCATTAAATAACCCACTGATGCCGTAAAACAAAATAAACCAAATCAATCTAAAACAAGAAATATACACTCTATTCATACGAATCTATCCTAAAAATGTTGTCGGCATTAAATAGCCCATTGAGGTTGATATGCCGTAAAACAAAATAAACCAAACCAATCTAAACCAAGGAATACATACTCTATTCAAACGAATCTATCCTAAAAATGTTGTCGGCATTAAATAACCCATTGAGGTTGATATGCCGTAAAACAAAATAAACCAAACCAATCTAAACCAAGGAATACATACTCTATTCATACGAATCTATCCTAAAAATGTTGTCGGCATTAAATAACCCATTGAGGTTGATATACCGTAAAACAAAATAAACCAAACCAATCTAAACCAAGGAATACATACTCTATTCATACGAATCTATCTTAAAATGGTGTCAGCATTAAATAACCCATTGAGGTTGATATGCCGTAAAACATACCAATCTAAACCAAGGAATACATACTCTATTCATACGAATCTATCCTAAAAATGTTCTCAGGATTAAATAACCCATTGAGGTAGATATGCCGTAAAACAAAAATAAACCAATCCAATCTAAACCAAAAATACATACACTATTCATACGAATCTATCCTAAAAATGTTGTCATCATTAAATAACCCACTGATGCCGTAAAACAAAATAAACCAAATCAATCTAAAACAAGAAATATACACTCTATTCATACGAATCTATCCTAAAAATGTTGTCGGCATTAAATAGCCCATTGAGGTTGATATGCCGTAAAACAAAATAAACCAAACCAATCTAAACCAAGGAATACATACTCTATTCAAACGAATCTATCCTAAAAATGTTGTCGGCATTAAATAACCCATTGAGGTTGATATGCCCGTAAAACAAAATAAACCAAAACCAATCTAAACCAAGGAATACATACTCTATTCATACGAATCTATCCTAAAAATGTTGTCGGCATTAAATAACCCATTGAGGTTGATATACCGTAAAACAAAATAAACCAAACCAATCTAAACCAAGGAATACATACTCTATTCATACGAATCTATCTTAAAATGGTGTCAGCATTAAATAACCCATTGAGGTTGATATGCCGTAAAACAAAATAAACCAAACCAATCTAAACCAAGGAATACATACTCTATTCATACGCATCTATCCTAAAAATGTTGTCAGCATTAAATAACCCATTGAGGTTGATATGCCGTAAACCAAAATAAACCAAACCAATCTAAACCAAGGAATACATACTCTATTCATACGAATCTATCCTAAAAATGTTGTCGGCATTAAATAACCCATTGAGGTTGATATGCCGTAAAACAAAATAAACCAAACCAATCTAAACCAAAGAATACATATTCTATTCATACGAATCTATCCTAAAAATGTTGTCGGCATTAAATAACCCATTGACGTTGATATGCCGTAAAACAAAATAAACCAAACCTATCATTTTTTTAATTCACCCGGGGTGGTACTTTAGTAATTTGCATATATGATTATGTTCATGTGTTATAAGGATTGAGAGGTCAGTAGATTCAGGATTTGTTTTCAGAATCTGTACCTTAAGATGTTTGTTGAATGTATTATTTCATCATGTGGCATCATTTTGCTAGAGAGTAATATTAAATGCTTGATTACTAAATTCCATCCGGGGTCTGCGAGTAAAAATGACACCGTGGGAGAGTTATCTATGCACATTGGGACGTTTCGATTTGATGAAGTTTTGATATGTGCAGTTCTGCACAAAGTACCCTTTTGTAGTTTTGAGGTACTAATGTGTGCAGAAATTGTACTTACATTACTTTCAGTACCCTTCTTTATCATACCCAATGCCACTATCAAAACAGGGATACTCGTTGTTTGTAGTTTCCACATTTGTTCGATCGACAGGTCCTTATAATATTATTATTATTATTATTATCATCACCATCATCATCATCATCATCATCATCATCATTATTATTATTATTATTATTATTATTATTATCATTAGCAGTATAATCCGTCTTCGAGCGGGTGTCTCATTTCTGGGAATATTAGTTGTAAATACAACAATATTAGAAACAACAATTGGGTGCAACTGAGGCACATACCCAAATTGGGCGGGGGGACTGAAAAGTGCAGTTTTTGCATTCTCAATCTTGCAAGGAAGGAACCTCTTTCATGGACCGTTATAATAATAATATACGATAATTTTTATTTATATTATCTTTTTTAATAATTCTAATAATCTTTTGCGTTAGATTTCAACTCTCTAAATTGATTGGAGACTGTTTTTTTTTTTTACAGATATTAAATTTTCCCTTTGATTTTTGCGCAAAGTGTAAAAAATCGGTTTTTTCGATTTTTCACCTTCAAGATTGTAATTTTTTTTCCAGCCAATTTGGACTCAAAATCGGCTCTAAAGAATTAGCAATCAAACAAGAAAAATTTCATCGAAATTGGATGAAAACTGTGGAAATTCATAAGCAACATCCGATCACACACACACACACACAAACACGCACTCGCACACACACACGCACTCGCGCACACACACGCACTCGCGCACACACACACACACGCACTCGCGAGCGCACACACACACATTTTGAGAATTATAGTTATTGATAATATTATTGTAATAATGTAAATATTTATTTCTATTAAAGTTTTTATGAAGGTATATGTCCAAGGACAGATAGTAAATTGCAAAACGTTGCTGAGAGTTATAATGGACAGGAAGTAGTGGAGAGCCATTGTCGCCTACAATTTGGACTTAAAACCGGCACTGAAGAATTATCTATCAAACAAAAAAAAAACATCGAAATCGGATGAAAACTGTGGAAACGCATAAATAACATTCGATCACACACACACACGCACACACATTCAGAGAATTATAGATTATTATTATTCCTTTGATTTCCGATGTATACTTATTTCTTTCCAGGTCCCAACCAGAGACTTAAGGTCAGAAATAATAATAATTTCAAAAAAATAACGAACCTATTCTAATATAGAGAAGTTCTGTATCTGTTTATATAAGTTGTTGCAATAATTTACAGTGTTCGGAATGCTGCCCTCATCTTTTTGTAAGACGTTCCGGCATTTTTCGGGTGATTGAAATTTCAACCTGGGCCCTTTTTTTCGTCCACCGAGGTAGACTGTTCCATGAGCCATGCCACTTCCGGATATCTCAGTTATCTCCCTTTAACTCTCCAAGGTTTATTCACCATTGCAGTAGCCAAGTACTGAACACACAACTCTTTGGGTTAAGGAATTGGATCCAACTAACGTTTTTACCCTCTTAGCCATGTGTCCTTGAAGACGTCAATGCTTGAATTTTGGCTCTTATAAACTTAATGTCTCAGCAATTTTTTTTTTTTACCAGAGCTCATATTGCAATTTTTTGTTGTTATTTCTTTTCTCTAGCACTCCGTATTAATGGTTCCCATTGTGTATTCAATTTCTATAATACCTATAATTTTTATATCTATATTTTTTATAATACCTATAATTTTTATAATATCTATAATTTCTATAATATAGATGAGGACAACAGTCCAAACAAAAGTAAATAGAAAAATTCTACATTTGAAATCTCAACAAGAGTGATTACATATTTTTATTTTTTCTTTGACATCAACAAACCCGATTTTTAAGGCCTTTTAGAACATTTTATTAATAAGTCCATATGTAAAATTTTTGCGATACTGACCACGTTGCTTTAGGCTCAGTTCGTCTCCTCTCGATTTGACATCTGATACTCTCGAAGAAGAGAAAGTAACCAATATTTTTACCTACCATAGTCTTACACAGACCCCATCTTACGTATATACGTGTGTGCGAGAAAACATTATTCAGCGAACAAAATAGAAGAACGGTCTGCGTGTTGACAGTGCGACAAACAAAAAAATATTCGCTACAGAATCCAACATTGAATACAGCGACCAAATGCGTACGTATATACGCAACGACACATGAATGCGCATACATGCCCAGTTCCTTCACTGTTCATATATGTTTATGTTTGTGTGAGCACCGGTGAGTGAGCGTGCGTGTGTGTGTATCTGCGTACGTCAATGAGTGTACGTGCGTGTATGTATGTTTGCCTAAGTATGAATGGCTTTCCGACGACAATTTTTCCTCCCACTTCCATAAAAACCCCGATATACGCAACCATATATAAATCCAGAATTTAAAAATTAATCAGTTTGTCTGACGATCACAAACAGCGTGAAACCCAGGGTGACAAACAGGCATCAATCCAACTTAACATATATATATATATATATATATATATATATATATATATATATATATATATATATGTGTGTGTGTGTGTGTGTGTGTGTGTGTGTGTGTGTGAAAATAATATATATATATATATATATATATATATATATATATATATATATTTAGATATATTTCACCTTTTGCGATCGTCAGCGTGAAACCCAGGGTCACAAACTCACATCTATCCCAAATATATATATATATATATATATATATATATATATATATATATATATATATATATATATATAGAAGTCTGGAAAAATTAATCACCAATATTTTTGTATGAAAATGGAGATCTGATGAATTAGGACCAACATCCCGGAAATAAATTATAATCCCATGAACCCTTAAAGTTGGCTGTTTCGTAATATACTTAATATTTGCTCTGTTTTTACATTGAGCTCTCTGGATTACATCCTCCTTGGAGTTATCCATACGGATTACCAAATAACTTCATTAAATATATATATATATATATCATTAATGCATGTTTCATTAAATAATATTTGTTTTGTCTGTTTATTTTAAGTAAGTTCCTTTCATATTGTCTGATAAACTTGATAACATTATCATTGAAAGACGAAAGGAAATCACCATATTGATACATGTTTAAATCCAATCTAAGCTTTCGGCTTACATAAGCTATTATCAATTACTTTTCAATATATCAACCAATAAACGGACGAAACAATAATGATAGTCTGTTTTTGTTACATGAAAAATTTCAAAGCAACGACTAACTCGTGTATACGAGACGCGGAAGCGAAAATCGCGTCGTAGCTCGTGACGTCACACATGATCACGCGAGAGTGAATACGAGAAGTATTAAGTATGGGAATGGCTTATGTAAGCCGAAAAGCTTAGATTGCATTTAAACATGTATCAATATGGTGATTTCCATTCGTCTTTCAATGATAATGTTATCAAGCTTATCAGACAATATCAAAGGAACTTACTTAAAATAAATAGACGAAACTTGTCTATATTATTTAATGAAACATGCATTAATGAAAAATTGCTGCCTAAATATACACAAGATAGATAGATAGATAGATAGATAGATAGATAGATAGATAGATAGATAGATAGATATTCGTATCACCTGATTTGATACGGTAGAAAAATTCAATGCACTGGCGAATGGTAGTTTTCTAAATATGCAATATAGATTCTGACGAGAAAAAATGTCATGACACACATTTAAATTCTACATTTAAATTGATTTTCTTTTGTTGAGGATATAAAGCATTAAAAGCAAGTCGTGAAAATGTTCTTCATCGTAATTAATATCGAAAGGCCAACAGAACAATGAATTCATTGTCCTCTAAAAGATATTTTGTTCTGGATAAAAAGCGACCGACTTCGGCCTTAAACAATCAAACCCGGGTTGATATGTCGTAAAATAAATCAGCCTAACCATGGTTGCCTCTCGAGTGAAAATTAATTTCTATGTAGATTTTTCAGTGTATAATAAACGTACCTCTTTTCTTCTTTATGCGTTTTACGTTTTTGCGCACTCGTGCGTGAGGCCACCAACAACAACTTCATGAATATTTTAACGAGTTCTAGTGACTATTATTATTATTATTATTATTATTATTATTATTATTATTCTGCGAGAATAGGGTATACCAACAAAGCGACGCAGGGGTAAAGAGGCCAATATCCCTATGGTGACACCCACTCTGATAATGGTATATTTAGGAGGCTTTTCCCCTGGATTCTTCCGAGAGGATTGTCAGAGGATGAGAAGTAGTCCCCCCCCCCGGGTCGGGATAGATGCTGTAGATGTAGTATCTGTTCCGTGCCGGATGCCTTCTCTCCTCCCTTGCTTTGCCCTTATTATTTTATTTCCTTTGATTTCTGGTCTATACTCATTTCTTTCCGGGTCCAAACCAGAGACCTAAGGTCAGCAATGATATCATATTTTCCACTGAGCAGTTTTAAAAAATCACACATATTTTACATAGATAAAGCCCTTTGTAAGGTGCAGGCTGTACTTGTGAGTAGAATTTTTTTTCTATTTCCTTAAATTATAGGCTACCAATGTTCGTTTCATTGAATCTATTGTAATCTTTTCCAATCAATCCGAGTACTCCAACTACAAGCGGGATTGTTGATGTCCTCATGCGCCACATTTTTAAGATCTCCACTTCAAGATCCTTGTATTTTAATTTATTATTATTATTATTATTATTATTATTATTATTATTTCCTATGGTTTATGATCTATACTCATTTCTTTCCGGGTCCCAACCAGAGACCTAAGGTCAGAAATGGCATCATGACATTTTCCAATGACCAATTAAAAAAAAAACTTGTGTGTACAATTTTTCGTATTTCTTTAAAGGCATAGGCTATCAGGAATCCCTTCAATGAGTCTACTGGAATCTTTTTCAATCAATCCGAGGGTTCCAACTACAGTTTATTATTATTATTATTATTTAGAACATTTAGAACAAACGACTGTAATTTTGACAAGCATCTTAAAGTACATATCAGAATTTACCAACCTTTTGACCCTTAAAACGCATGAGGATGCTTACGTAAGTTTATGTGGGAGGGGGAATGAGATTTCAAAATTTTATTATGGGTGTTGTTTTATTTGACGAATCTAAATGCAGATCAAAGCTAAAGTGGAAAAGTGAAAAAAGTATGTTCGAGGCTAGGTGTGGGTATGTAATTCATGCTCGTCTAGAACTGTCTGTCGTGTATTAGACATGTCATCCTCGCTTCCCTTTAATAACATATACATAAGATAAAAAATAGGTTAATGTTGTTATTTTTTATTTTTTAAATTTATTTTATTTATTTTTTATTTGTTTTTATACTTTAGGACTGTCTTAAAGGGGCCTCTAGTATGATTAAATTATTTTTTATATATATTTTTATATATTTAATTATAATGATCTAAAATGTATACTTATATATTATATTCAATGTTACATTAGATATGGCAATGTTAAAATTAAAATTAAGAAATAAATTACACATTTTATGTACAATTACATGAAAAAATTCTCAGCCAGAAAAATTCATATGAAAAATTTCTTAACCTGCAGAAAATGACACTATTTATAAAGGTAAAAGACAATAGGAAAACTGTATTATTATATAATAACAAGTATATGTAATCTAATAATAGATATATAATTTTAAAGTATAGATTTGTTTAATAAAAATCCTATTAATTATGTTTAATGTAAAGATAATACAATGCCTTCAAAAACCAGTTAATTCGTTTCGTTGATTTAATAAATCTTTATTTTTACGAAAGTTAATATATAACTTTTCATAGAGGACATATATCATTTAATGACCTACAATTTCTTGTTTTTTGTTTTTTTTTTAATAATTTCTATTTTACTGGGTGGGGGGGATATTTGTTTCTTTTAAATGCCAAAAGTTAAAATAGATTAGATAGCGATGGGGACACGGGATCCTCGCACCGGTCCTGGAAAGGGTTATAAAATTTAGTGGACTTGAGAAATCTAATTTCCTGAAAACTGTTTCAAGAAAAAGATTTTATCAAATTCACTCGATGTTTTTTTATGCTAAGTGTTCGATCAATGAATGCCGAATATTTCACAAATCAACTTCGAATCGTCTACCCGACCGTATTGTTCGTAAATCACTTTTGGCACGATCAATCATTCATTTATTTATGCGCTGTGTCTCTTCCTGGAACGGGCAATTATGACTCTCCACAGCTTCCTGTTTCTTGTAGGTTTAAGAAACGTTGATCGCTTTGCCATCCCTCCTTGTCACCGCTCTGACATTCTCCGTTCACTTAAAATCTTCAGGTAAGATGATTGGTGTTCTCCTATGCCCTTCTTTCCCTTTTCAAACAGTTCTTCCCCTTAATGTGTCCTAGAAATTTCATCAAAGTTTGACCTTCATGCTCAAAAAAAAAAAAAGAAAAAAAAAGTGGGGTGTATCAAATGGACGGGTCAGTGTTTAAGAACTCCGGATTTTGTTACTGAGATAATCCAGTAGAAATATTATATGTATATCTTACTATAAAAATGGCAAGAAATTTCGCTGTAAAATTGTATTGTAGATAAGAGAAAGAGAGATTGGGATTGAGATGATGATGATGATGATGCTGATGTCCTTATCAAGACAGTTTTTTCGTATTTCTGTTAAGCTGGAATTTCCAGGTATTTTTTCAATGTGTTCTTGTGTTCCTTTTTTATCATTCCGAGCGCACCTATTATAACTGGTACTATTTTTGTTTTCAATTTCCACATTTATTATTATTATTATTTTTTATTATTATTATTTGTTTTCTATTTCCACATTTATTATTATTATTATTATTATTATTATTATTGTTATTATTATTATCATTAATTCATTTATTTATTTATTTATTACTTTGGACAATGTCAGGCAAAGGAGCGGTATGACTATACCAGAATTGTAATGGCTGCCATTGATAGACCGTTGTGAAGGAGATTCAATATGGCTTCTGCATTCGGATCCGCCCCTATGATTACAAAGTCAAGGGGATGATGATGATGATGATGATGATGATGATGATGATGATCTTATGTTGTTTCCAGCTGCTCAATATCAAGAGTTTGCTGAGGCATATTTAGGAATAATGGATCGGTTGGTACCAACAAACGTAGCTGATATTTTAAGACATTTCTTTTTACAGTATCGGTAATAATAATGGTAGCTTTTGTGTAAACAATATTATTACAGTGAACAATCGACCCCCATAAAATAAATAAATGGTTCAGTGTGAAATTCCCTTGAATTGAAGGTTACCTATGGCAAATGTCACCTGAAGAAGGCCAGAGAACATAATGGCTGAAATGAATGGCTGAAATGAATGGCTGAAATAACACCAAAAATCAAGATATTATTCCAACTGTAAGTAATGAAAAGAATGACAACTTCTCACCTCAGAAATGAAAAAAAATCAGATATCTATGGTATTCTCAGCATCCTTCTGTAGAACCACATCTCTGTTGTCTCAAGTCTCCTCTTCATCTTTGAGAAAATTATCCTGCATTCACTGTCGTATAGGAGGATTGATATTACAAAGCAGTTCAGCACTCTTTTCCGTATATTTAATGAATATTTCCTGTTTCTTAATATTTTGTTTAGCTTTTAGAAGACATCATTCACTATTTCAATGCAGTTTCGAATTTCTGTAAAACAATTTTGAGCGAAATAAAGGGTTCAGTTCGACATTCCAACCACCTGAAGAAGGCCGGAGCGTACAACGGCCGAAACGTTGTAATAAATACGGCGACAAAGATGAGGACAATAGTCCGAATAATGTAAATAGTGAACAATTTTGACATTCATTAAAACAATGTTGCTCAAATTGTGGTGTGTTTACTGATGCAGTACCCGAAGTATCGCCTTCCGGTACACGGGGAGTTTCCAGGAAACATAAAGAACAGTAGCCACATTCCACATCACAGGAGACTGCCGGATAACATTTTCATTTTAGTTTTTAGAATTACTTGTCTTCAAAATAAGATAAGATAAAAATGATATAATTTTATCATATTTTCCTTTAAAACTTCCTAATTGATTACATGGTCCGTTCATGGTATTCTCAGAATTCTTCTGTAGAGCCACATCTCTGTTGCCTCAAATCTCCTCGTCATCTGTGAGGAAATTGTCCAACATTCACTGCCATATCTTATTCTTTCTTCTATTATGTTTAGGGTCCTTTCAGGACGTAAGTGATCATGGCCCTCCACATCTTCTCTTCCCTTTGTCTTTTCATTATTTCTTTCAAACCCTGTTCTGCTATCCATTCGCTCGAGCATGCTATGCGCTGCTTTCCTCTGCCCCTATTTCCCTCAATCAGTCCTGTGAGTATCAGATTTTCCAAGCCTTCTTTCCTCGTTACGTGCCTCAACCGTCTCTTCCTGATGTTAAGTATATGTTTTCTTTTTGTTTCTGTTCTCACCAAAAACCTCGTTGTTACTCGATCCGTACCCTCAGTATCGTTCTGTAGGAACATATTTCTGTTGTTTCAAGTCTCTTCTTCATCTTTAAGAAGATTGTCCAACATTCGCTGCATATACAGGAGGTTGGATATCCTTTCAGAGGAAAGAAATTAGCAGTTCAGCAACCTTTTCTCTTGTATCTAATGAATATTTACTTTCTACAAAAAATCCGGAAGGCACAAATTCGCCTACGGAAACCAGCCACAAACGGCGTTCATTTTTAGTTATATTTTTCTTTCTTACACGCAACAAGAGGGACATTTTTATCACAAAATCTCCTAGATTACTCATGTAGACAAAACTGACCAATGCAATTGCAAAATTATTTAAATATTGCCATCGATTTAAAAAGCAGAATTCGTTCTTAAACACAACAATAACGCTAAATGAATAGAAAAAAATACTTAAGTAAGGCAGCCATTTTTTTTAAGTACGAACAAAACTAGTTTCTGTCTTTATTTCTGAGACGAGGTATTATGTACGCTATTTACATTATTCGGACTATTGTCCTCATCTTTGTCGCAATATTTATTACAACGTTTCGGCCTTTCAGTATCTGTCTATATTTCTGAGATGAGGTATTATGTACATTATTTACATTATTCAGACTATTGTCCTCATCTTTGTCGCAATATTTATTATGACGTTTCTGCCTTTTAGTACCTTTTTATATTTATGAGATGAGGTATGATGTACACTATTTACGTCATTCGGACTCTTGTCCTCATCTTTGTCGCCATATTTGTTACAACGTTTCGGCCTTTCACTATCTGTCTATATTTCTGAGATGAGGTATTATGAACACTATTTACATTATTCGGACTATTGTCCTCATCTTTATCGCCATATTTATTACAACGTTTCGGTCTTTCAGTATCTGTCTATATTTCTGCCTTAACCAGGTTTTGTACTCGCACAAGGACACATGACACAGTTGATAAAGGCGTTAGTTAGATCCAATGACAGGACCCAAATGAGTGTGAGTTCAATACCTGGTTAAGGCAGTGGAGAACTTTCAGAGGTGTATTAGGAGATAACATTAGACATGGCGCCTGGAAGTAGAACAGTGTACCCCAGTTAGCGAAATAAACGGCTCAGTTCGACATTCCAACCACCTGAAGAAGGCCGGAGCGCACAACGGCCAAAACGTTGTGATAAACATGGTGACATAGTACGAATAATGTAAATACTGTACAAAACTAGTTTATTAAGAAGTACTTTGAATGCTTGTTTGCTAGTTTCGAACTTGAGTTGCTGAGGTCGAAAAACTCACATTTTCCGCGCGTGAATCATACTTCAGCTTACATTGTTCTTTCTGCAAAAGCGAAAATTAGTTTCGCAAATATTTTGGACATGCATTATCGCCAAATGTGAAAGAAAAGGTTGAAATAAGGGGACAGATTTTTGTTGCCAAACGCGAATTCAACCCCGTGTCTGATAATAACAACCAATCGTCCCGCTTTTTGACATAGAAAAAGAAATGAAAGTCATAGAAAGAGCCCAAAAAAACAAAAAATAGAAAGAAAGAAAAAAAACTTTTATAATTATTGCAGAAGTTTTGGTACTTGCGTTAAGATCATATTGGCGTTGTTGTTAAAAGTTTTACTCATCGCTGTCTTCGAGGCGACAGATTGGAGTACACGTGCCGTTGCAAGATGCTATGGGCACCCATCCCCCGCCTTTCTCTAAGGTCGTATACTTCAGCTATCATCTCCTTTCACTTACCTCTCCGCTCCCCTCTGCCAACCAGCTCTTAACGCCGCAGTTCTATTCGTCTTATTCATTTTTGTGTAGTGAAAAAACCCAATCTCGACCCAATCTCAATCTTAAAGCTGAACCCCGCACTACCACTTTTAAATCGACAGTCGTCACAATTGCTCTTTCTTGCTTTCTTTTTTTTTCTTTCTTTTTTCTTTCTTTCTTTCTTTCTTTCTTTCTTTCTTTCTTTCTTTCTTTCCTCAGTCGTTTTAATCTTTACTAGTCTTTCTTTCTTTCTTTTTCTTTCTTTCTTTTTTCTTTCTTCTACTTTCCTTCCCTTAGCTGTTTTTATCTTTACTAGTCTTTCTTTCTTTGTTTGTTTGTTTGTTTGTTTCTTTCTTTCTTTCTTTCTTTCTTTCTTTCTTTCTTTCTTTCTTTCTTTCTTCAGTCGTTTTAATCTTTACTAGTCTTTCTTTCTTTCTTTCTTTCTTTTTCTTTCTTTCTTTTCTTTCTTTCTTCTACTTTCCTACCCTTAGATGTTTTTATCTTTACTAGTCTTTCTTTCTTTCTTTCTTTCTTTCTTTCTTTCTTTCTTTCTTTCTTTCTTTCGTTCTTTAGTCGTTTTAATCTTTACTAGTCTTTCTTTCTTTTTCTTTCTTTCTTTTTTTCTTTCTTCTACTTTCCTACCCTTAGCTGTTTTTTTTTTTTACTAGTCTTTCTTTTTCTTTCTTTTCTTTCTTTTTTGTTTCTTTCTTTCTTTCTTTCTTTCTTTCTTTCTTTCTTTCTTTCTTTCGTTTTTCTTATCTTTACCTCAGTCGTTTTAATTTTACTAGTCTTTCTTTCTTTCTTTCTTTCTTTCTTTCTCATAGACGTTTTAAAAAAATCAAGTTCAAACTCTTTACTATCTTCCACACCACTAGTCCTATCTCGGGACACAGTCTCTCTCTCTCTCTCTCTCTCTCTCTCTCTCTCTCTCTCTCTCTCGGGACCGCGTCATGAGGCCATCGTCGGGATCTTAATGCATACGGCAGTAAACCGACAGATCTTAATGAAATTAGTCGGACAATTAATATCGGATTCGTATTGATAAGAATAAGCCAAGTTAAAGACATCAGCTCTGCTTGAATATATACATACATCGTGCATGTAACTGTGTGTGTGTGTGTGTGTGTGTGAGAGAGAAGAAAAAAAGAAAGAAAAGGCTTGTGACAGAAGCGCACGTGCACGCGCATGCGTCCTTGTGTGTACCGGGACGAGTGCGCATGCATTTGCGCATGGCCGTATATATATATATATTACCCACCAGATTACTAGCTAATCTTCGGACTTCTCTCTCTTTTTCACCCACACGTAGAAACACAGACATGAAAACACGACACAAATATGCCGATCCCAACCCTGTTCCGTGTAAAATCCCTGTTTTGGGATGTTGTTATTGTTTATCATCCATTTTTTTCCCGACTGCGCTAAAGTTAATGTCCGGCACATTACTGGTGCCATCAGGAAGTTGTTTTCGACGAAAAACAAAATGATCTTAAGAAAAGAAAGAAAGTGTAAGAAAGAAAAAAAAGAAAAGAACGGAACGGAAAAGAAAGTAAAAGAAAAAAGAGAGGAGAAAGAAAAGGCAGCGAGAAAAAGGTAAGAAAGCGAAAGAAAGAAAGAAAGAAAGAAAGAAAGAAGTAGAAAAACAGCAAAGAAAGCAAAAAGGCATGAAAGAAAGAAAGAAAGAAAGAAAGAAAGAAAGAAAGAAAGAAAGAAAGAAAGAAAGAAAGATAAAAGGCGAGAAAGAAAGAGAAACGGTGATACAGAAAAAGTGATAGAGAAAGAAACAACAAAAGAGAAGGAGTTAGAAAGAAAGAAAAAGAAAAAAGAAATAGAAAAAATCGAGAAAGAAAAAGGAAAGGCATGAAATAAAGAAAGAATGAAAGAGAAAAAGAAAGAACGAAGAAAGAAATAGAAAAAACGACAAAGAAAGACAATAGGCGCGAAAAAAGAAAGAAAGAAAGAAAGAAAGAAAGAAAGAAAGAAAGAAAGAAAGAAAGCGCGTATTAAGTGGAGTAGGGTTGACTGTACAAAATAAATGGATCTGGGTTTGCTACATTAAGAGTAACGGATTGGTTATTAGATGAGGGGTGGGGCACAAACGAACGATTGGATTGGCTGGGTGAATGGGTGAATGGTATCATTTTCTGGATTCTCGACGGACCGGCTAATACCTTCAACTTTTGCAATCTCAGTCTCCTATTGATATTTGGACGAATTCAAATATAATCTTAATAGATTTTCTACTTGCTCTATTTTGCTAATGGGGCTTTGCGCTCGGATTTTCCCTAATGTAACACAAGAAGAGTTTAGATTCATATGGAAAAAAAAGAAAAAGAAAAGAAAAATAAGTAAAAAACAAAACCAAAAAGACGACTTTAAAGGTTACACACGCGGACCCACATGTGCATCTGCACATGCGTACACACATCTTTTACTCCGTTTAATCTGTTGTTAACTGGGGCAAGGAATGGCTTGTTAATTGTAATTGTAATGCCTCCAAAACAAAACTGCTTTAATCGTCTGAGAGAACCTTTTTTTACCTCGCCTTCTTGAGATAACGTCTTTTTGTGACAAGAAAGATTATATCGAATCAATTTCTAAATCTGCTACTAGGAGGGTGGAATCACTGTCCTGCTAGACAATTTGTCTCTCCAGAATATATTTACCGATATATATATATATATATATATATATATATATATATATATATATAAAAAAAAAAAAAGAACAGTATGATATATAATCCAGTGTTCTTATTGATATTTTTTATTTTTACAAAACAGTGCTTAATGTAAATTTACAGAGCATAAATATTATAAATTAACTGATTTAAAATATGGTTTCTTCGCTACACAGTAATAACCATGTTTCAAAAACCAAAGCTAAAAAATTCAAATTTATTTATATAATTTAATTAAAAGCATTAGTTCTGTTTCATCTTGAAGCGAATTTTGGAATAACTTATTTTTAAATTTACTGAGTTTTAAACGCACATATAAATTCATAATTTCCTGTCTCCAAGGATACAGAGAAATCCAATCATTCAGACAGGGGCGGTAGCGTGTTCATTTTTATTAACTATTGTTGTATCAATTATGAGTTACGTTCGAAAAAGAGGTTAAGTTTAGGGAGGGAAGGGGTGCATTTATCAACGAATTCTGACATCCGTTAAACACATGTCGTCTGTTTTTTTTTGTTTTTTTATTATTATTATTTTTAACGACAAAAAGGTTTTCGGCATTTTTTCATTAAATTATTCGCTTGAAGATGAAACAAAACTAATGCTTTTAATTTAAATATATAATTAAATTTGAAGTTTTTAGCTTCGGTTTTTGAAACATGGTTATTACTGTGTAGCGAAGAAACCATATTTTAAATAAGTTAACTTATAATATTACCGATTTATAAGTCTACCATTCTTCTATGCATTGAATATTGAACTGGTGCTTCTGCTATGTATTTAGAGATTCTTGATAAAATCCAAAGGAGAGTCTGCAATGTTATTGGTCCTGACCTGACATCTCGGCTTCAGTCACTTTCCCACAACTCTAACGTAGCTACCCTGTGCCCTTTCTATAAATATTTTCATGGTAATTCTTCTGACAAACTTTTCTTTATAGTACCTACACTTTATAAATTCAAGCGCAGAGCTAGACTGACCGCAAGGTCGCATCAGTTTACAGTTGAAATGGCTAGATGTAACCCTAGGTTCTATGCTAATAGTTTCTTCCCTCACACTTCTCGCCTGTGGAACTCTCTTCCGGCTTCATGCTTTCCAGCCAACTTTGATCTTCAAAATATTAAATACAATGTCAGTCGTTATCTACTGTCTTCTTGATTCCTCTTCCTTTATTGTTCTCATTTCTCACCTGTGGAACTCTCTTCCGGCTTCATGCTTTCCAGCCAACTTTGATCTTCAAAAATTTAAATGCAATGTCAATCGTTATCTACTGTCTTCTTGATTCCACTTCCTTTATTGTTCTCACTTCTCGCCTGTGGAACTCACTTCCGGCTTCATGCTTTCCAGGCAACTTTGATCTTCAAAAATTTAAATGCAATGTGAATCGTTATCTACTGTCTTCTTGATTCCACTTCCTTTATTGTTCTCACTTCTTGCCTGTGGAACTCTCTTCCGGCTTCATGCTTTCCAGCCAACTTTGATCTTCAAAAATTTTAATGCAATGTCAATCGTTGTCTACTGTCTTCTTGATTCCTCTTCCTTTATTGTTCTCATTTCTCACCTGTGGAACTCTCTTTCGGCTTCATGCTTTCCAGCCAACTTTGATCTTCAAAATTTTAATGCAATGTCAATCGTTATCTACTGTCTTCTTGATTCCTCTTCCTTTATTGTTCTCACTTCTCGCCTGTGGAACTCTCTTCCGGCTTCATGCTTTCCAGCCAACTTTGATCTTCAAAAATTTAAATGCAATGTCAATTGTTATCTACTGTCTTCTTGATTCCTCTTCCTTTATTGTTCTCATTTCTCGCCTGTGGAACTCTCTTCCGGCTTCATGCTTTCCAGCCAACTTTGATCTTCAAAAATTTAAATGCAATGTCAATCGTTATCTACTGTCTTCTTGATTCCACTTCCTTTATTGTTCTCACTTCTCACCTGTGGAACTCACTTCCGGCTTCATGCTTTCCAGGCAACTTTGATCTTCAAAAATTTAAATGCAATGTCAATCGTTATCTACTGTCTTCTTGATTCCACTTCCTTTATTGTTCTCACTTCTCACCTGTGGAACTCACTTCCGGCTTCATGCTTTCCAGCCAACTTTGATCTTCAAAAATTTAAATGCAATGTCAATCGTTATCTACTGTCTTCTTGATTCCACTTCTTTATTGTTCTCATTCTCACCTGTGGAACTCACTTCCGGCCATTTTCCATTTGTCTTCAAAATTTAAATGCAATGTCAATCGTTATCTACTCTTCTTGATTCCACTTCCTTTATTGTTCTCACTTCTCACCTGGGAACTCACTTCCGGCTTCATGCTTCCAGGCAACTTTGATCTTCAAAAATTTAAATGCAATGTCAATCGTTATCTACTGTCTTCTTGATTCCACTTCCTTTATTGTTCTCACTTCTCACCTGTGGAACTCACTTCCAGCTTTCCAGCCAACTTTGATCTTCAAAAATTTAAATGCAATGTCAATCGTTATCTACTGTCTTCTTGATTCCACTTCCTTTATTGTCCTCACTTCTCGCCTGTGGAACTCTCTTCCGGCTTCATGTTTTCCAGCCAACTTCAATCTTCAAAAATTTAAATGCAATGTCAATCGTTATCTACTGTCTTCTTGATTCCTCTTCCTTTATTGTTCTCACTTCTCGCCTGTGGAACTCTCTTCCGGCTTCATGCTTTCCAGCCAACTTTGATCTTCAAAAATTTAAATGCAATGTCAATCGTTATCTACTGTCTTCTTGATTCCTCTTCCTTTATTGTTCTCATTTCTCACCTGTGGAACTCTCTTCCGGCTTCATGCTTTCCAGCCAACTTTGATCTTCAAAAATTTAAATGCAATGTCAATCGTTATCTACTGTCTTCTTGATTCCACTTCCTTTATTGTTCTCACTTCTCACCTGTGGAACTCACTTCCGGCTTCATGCTTTCCAGGCAACTTTGATCTTCAAAAATTTAAATGCAATGTCAATCGTTATCTACTGTCTTCTTGATTCCTCTTCCTTTATTGTTCTCACTTCTCACCTGTGGAACTCTCTTCCGGCTTCATGCTTTCCAGCCAACTTTGATCTTCAAAAATTTAAATGCAATGTCAATCGTTATCTACTGTCTTCTTGATTCCTCTTCCTTTATTGTTCTCACTTCTCGCCTGTGGAACTCTCTTCCGGCTTCATGCTTTCCAGCCAACTTTGATCTTCAAAAATTTAAATGCAATGTCAATCGTTATCTACTGTCTTCTTGATTCCTCTTCCTTTATTGTTCTCACTTCTCACCTGTGGAATTCTCTTCCGGCTTCATGCTTTCCAGCCAACTTTGATCTTCAAAAATTTAAATGCAATGTCAATCGTTATCTACTGTCTTCTTGATTCCTCTTCCTTTATTGTTCTCACTTCTCGCCTGTGGAACTCTCTTCCGGCTTCATGCTTTCCAGCCAACTTTGATCTTCAAAAATTTAAATGCAATGTCAATCGTTATCTACTGTCTTCTTGATTCCTCTTCCTTTATTGTTCTCACTTCTCGCCTGTGGAACTCTCTTCCGGCTTCATGCTTTCCAGCCAACTTTGATCTTAAAAAATTTAAATGCAATGTCAATCGTTATCTACTGTCTTCTTGATTCCTCTTCCTTTATTGTTCTCACTTCTCACCTGTGGAACTCTCTTCCGGCTTCATGCTTTCCAGCCAACTTTGATCTTCAAAAATTTAAATGCAATGTCAATCGTTATCTACTGTCTTCTTGATTCCTCTTCCTTTATTGTTCTCACTTCTCGCCTGTGGAACTCTCTTCCGGCTTCATGCTTTCCAGCCAACTTTGATCTTCAAAATTTTAAATGCAATGTCAATCGTTACCTACTGTCTTCTTCTGTTGACCCAAGCCCTGTGAGTGAAATTGGATAGACGGAACCCCTAGGGCCGTCGATAGCTGTGTTAGCTCAAAGTCACAAGTCATCGTGACCGAGGGATCGAGTGTTCTGGCCTTGTTCAAATTGTTGATCACGCTAGATAACATGCTCTCTCCCAGAAACTATAACTAACGTCTGCTCAGCACGGTTGCATATAAACCCCTCTGTTGGTGTTGAAGAAACACAAATGCGACTGAGCAAGCGTTTACAATAGGGATTGGCTAGCCGTCCTAATAGAAAGGTATCTTTGAATACAAATGGCCAGCTATACTGCCTTCTTATATTATATTCATTTATTGTTCTCTTTCCTTAATTATGTTTTTTTTTACATATTCTGTAACATTCTGTAACTTCTTGCGTCTTAGTGGCTTTGTTGCTATTCTTGGGGTGAAATGATTAAAACAATGACAATTTTATATTATGGGATAGGTTAAAATAAAATTTAAATTAAATAAAGTGGTCGTTGGATCTGGTTTTTTTCCCTTGACATATATGTACGCATAACCACACCCATATTAAAAACTACCTGAAAATTAAAAATTAGCTGAAATTTAATTAAAATCTAATTACAGTAATGTTATGATTCAAATAGAAAAAATACAAGTTTCCAGTCGCTTCGGGTGAATCCCGTTCTTTCTTGCTAATTCGAGTTTTGTTCTTGTGAAATAAAATCCTTTCTTTCACCGTTCTTTGGTGCACACTCTTAGTGGAGCGGCTATGTTTACACTGTAACAGCAGCAGCAAGAAAACTGGTGTGATCAAGCTCAAACTTAGATCACGTGACCACAATAGTACCAACTATAAGCACGCATGAGCAAAAGGTAATGTGACAAACCTACAGATACGTTTGAAATTTCAAAATAATATTTTACTCACCAGTCATTTACCATCGCTTGAAGATGTACAATTCTAGTACTGACACTATTGTTTAGCGATTTTAACATGTTTTTGCTTTAAGCTTATAATCAATAATATATACAGATATATATATATATATATATATATATATATATATATATATATATATATATATATATATATAAAGAATTATAGTCTTAAGATGTGCTATAATTATGGGATAAAGTGCTCCATATCAGAGAAAGAGCGTGTTTAATGTATGCATATATATATATATATATATATATATATATATATATGATTTAGTATGAAGGAAAATGCTAACGTATTTGTTCAATGAATCCTACCCAGGTTATATAAAGTTTGATACTGAAATGAATGAATTCATAAATATATATATATATATATATATATATATATATATATATATATATATATATATGATTAGTATAAAAGAAAATGTTAACGTATTTGTTCAATGAATCCTACGCAGTTTATATAAACAGTTTGGTGATGAATTGAATGAATGACTGATGACAACAAGAAAAATTAGGATATTGCAAAAGTTCTTATTAACAACTCGTCTGAAAGTCTCAAAGTTGATTCTTTTTTTTTAATGCATGTCATTCATTTTACTGGTTGCTTACACGTGCGCATGCGCATATAAAAGTGAACGCTAACCGTCCACGAATCAAAATTATTTCTTCTTCTTCTTCTTCTTCTTCTTCTTCTTCGTCGTCGTCGTCGTCGTCGTCGTCTTTGCATCTGAGAGTATTGACTCGAAAAAGAATTTTTTTTTATTATCCAAATGCATGGCGCCAGTCGACATCTTTTAGTATAATCATTTTCGTTCTCTCTTCTACAAATCAGATTTTGTTTTTTTTAATTCTCGATTTATTGGCTATTTGGTAATTGGCTACAACTACTATTAACTCTACAACTACTACTACTACTAATAATAATAATAATAATAATAATAACAACAACAACAACAACCAATACTACTACTACTGTTGGTGATGATGATGATGATGATGATGATGATGATGATGATGATGATGATGATGATGATGTCACATAGACAACGTTTTTAATGGTCTCTCG
The DNA here is from genome assembly GCA_903632075.3 of Acanthosepion pharaonis. NCBI lineage: Eukaryota > Metazoa > Mollusca > Cephalopoda > Sepiida > Sepiidae > Acanthosepion > Acanthosepion pharaonis. Next base: position 1,492,790 of record CAHIKZ030005202.1, on the reverse strand, counting down.
AGAAGGCGCACAAAATTATTAAATTAAGGAATTATACACGGTCAGTTACACAAAATAACATTAAAATCTCTCGGGGCTCAGAAAGAAAGTTAAATCGGAGAAAAAGAATACAAACCAAATAGATCTTTCTTTTATAAATTCACGGACGTACAGCCGCCAGTGCGTCTACCGTAGAGTGATGGTTAACAAGCCTATCTAGCTAAAAATAGAACAGAGTATATGATTCTCACTGCGTTTTCCTAGGCTTACTTGACATATCACGTTGAAACACAGATTTACGTCCGATCACCGAAGTCAAGGGTGACCGCTTAGGAATACCAGGTGCTGTAAGCGTGGGTGTGCGGGTGGTGTAATCTATAATGGCTGAGAATTGGTAATCGGAGAGCCAAGTTCCAATTCCAGTCGGATACGTTATATTCACTTACGCGCAAATACCCGTGAGAAAGGCATGAACCCAGCAGCTATAGATTAAATAGTAGTACATATCATTAAATTATTATTATTTGTAATTCTCACAATATTTAAATAACCTGCAAAAGGTTGATAAGCCGTAAAATTAAAAAAAAATCAATCAATCCCTCGTTGGATATTCCTCTCCTGCGATTAAAATAAACGTAATAAAGAAAAGGGTAAATTGTCTTGTAATGTTTAGCAATCACGTTATTACAGACAATTCATATGAATTAGTTCCACTCTGAAGAATGTTATTTAAACTTTGAAGATTAATTACAGTTTTCTTTGCAAGAATCACATTAGACACAAAATGGTGTATTGCTGCTATATCTGGGCAGGAATTACCGAATCCGTATTTATTTATGCAGACTTATGGAGGATTATTTTCCTTTCTACAGCCGCTTTCCCACAAACGAAATGTCGCAAACGCATCTCTGTTCTATTGTTATTCCCATAGCAAATATTAACACGAATTTCACTCTTTAGCTTCTCCAGTTCAGACTGTTACAGCTAGTACACGCCAGGTTACTTCCATATGATTGAAACACCTTCATTTCCCCTGCATTCCAATTGTAAGGATGAAGATCTACTCAGAGAGATTTTTATCAAGTACTGCCATGACTTTTCTAAAAATATTTACAATTGCTCTGACAAGCTTTTTAACCCGGTGTCTCGACTACGAGAATTTAAGCGTGCTACTAGATTGGCAACTAGGTCCCACACTTTTACTGTTGAAATAGTTAAAAGTAACCGCCACTTCTACTCCAACAATTTCTTTTCTGGCACTTTCTGTCAATATAACTCCCTTCCGTTTACTTGCTTCTCTGATAACTACAATCTAAAAAATTTAAATGCGACGTCAATCGCCATTTTCTCTCTTCTTGAACCCCGTTCATCTTTTACCCTTTCCTCAATGCTCCCCGCACTTGGCCCAGAGGTGGAAATTGGCAAAAAATCATATGAACCTATCCTAAAAATCTTGTCGGCAATAAATAACCTATTGAGGTGTTGATGTGCTGTAAAACAAAATAAACCAAACCAAACTGATTTCTTACAAAAGAATACATAAATACGAACCTATTCTAAAAAATCTTGTCGGCATTAAATAACCTATTGAGGTGTTGATGTGCCGTAAAACAAAATAAACCAAAACAAAATTTCTTAGAAAGAATAAATTCTATTCATACCAACCTGATTTCTTGTCGGCATTAAATAACCCATTGAGGTTGATATGCCGTAAAACAAAAATAAACCAAACCAAACTGATTTCTTATTATATTCTATTCTTACGAACCTATCCTAAAAATCTTGTCAGTATTAAATAACCCATTGAGGTGTTGATATGCCGTAAAACAAAATAAACTAAACCAAACTGATTTCTTAGAAAGAATACATATTCTATTCATACGAACGTATCCTAAAAATCTTGTCGGCATTAAATAACCCATTGAGGTGTTGATATCCTGTAAAACAAAACAAAACAAACCAATCAGCTTCATGTAATCTTAGTGATCTGCTTTATGGCCACATCATGTTGAAACACTGGTTCCCATACGATCACTGAAGTTAAGCAACATCAAGCCTAGTTAGTACCTAGATGGGTGACCATTTGGGAATACCAAATGCTGTAAACTCAGATGTGCAGGTGGTGCAATGGATAATGGCTCCGAATTTTTAATCGGAGAGTTCTAATTCCTGTTGGGTTTATTATATTCTCTTATGCGCAAATATCTTGGGAAAGGCATGAACCCTTCTCCCCCAGCTATGGGTTAATTAGTAAGTAATTGTATCAGTGAAACCGTCTTCCCAATTGTTCTAAATACTTCAGTTCATATTTCTTTTTCTCGATACTTTTATCGTTCAGAGATATTTAAACTGTCAACTGTACACAGCCGCTTTCTCGGATCCTTGATTAAAAATGGCTTTCTATCTGAATTTCTACAGTGAGAAAATATCATTATTTACGCTATTTACATGCAAACTATTTTCCTCGTCCATGTTGTTTTTTTCACAACGTTTCGGTCGTTGTCCTCTCCGGCCCTCATCAGCTGACCTGTTAGGTCTTAATTCATGTGTCTGGGGTATGTATTGCTAATTGTTTCTGGTAATTTGCTTAATAATAATCATATTTTAGTCCTTATGCAAAATTTATTAAATTTTTTGTCCTCGATTGAACTTCGAAGAGCGAGAAGCGATAACCAGTTCCTTTTTCTTTGTTTTAATTTACTGTTTCACGGCAAATATTTCTCCTTCTTCCTCCTCCTCCTCCCCTTGTTTTAATATATTTGTATTCATCATAAGATCTTTTTTATTAATTCACCCAAATAACGTAAAGTTACTTATCGCAAATATAAATTCACTCCAAGATATTATGAATTTCTAATCAAAGATTGTTTGTTACAACTCCAACCCTCAGAATGAAAAATTACCAAAAACCAGGGAGTTATTCACATTTCGTAAGTGCAGATGATATTTGAGGTACTTAAAAGAATTTTTTACAGCTTAAAAAAAGAAAATAATCTGTTTTTGGCTTGTTTATCGGAGTGAGCGCGAACGTAGACCCCACACTTAGAAATAGCGCACCTGAGTGGCCCACATTTGTGGCGAGCGCAAAGGTCAGCCAAACCAGAGTGCAATGAAAAGGCCTCGCTCTGGAAGAATTTGGTGTGAATTTTAGTGAATGTAAATTCTTTTTATTTTGGAATGTATTAACAGAAAAGATCCGTAAATGCGAACGTCAGTGTGTCATTGTGTCACAGTTTTCAACTTAACTCCTTGAGGCCGTAACCCAACATATCATACTATTTTGAAATCAGGCTGACTCCGTGAGCAAATTAAAAACATTCTGGGTTGGATCCAGATCCGCAATCCTGAAATTTCGGATTTCAAAGTTTTTATTACTGCGATTGTTTTCGGCGATTTTTTATGTGAGTTTTGGCGACAAATTCTTTTGTACGATAACAGTTTTTATAACTTGGAAATAAATTTGGGAATAATCGAAATTAATTGCGAAATTCAGCGAAAGTCACTCATGAAATAAAAAAAATGTTTGTACGGAAAATAAAGACCTACGTATATCAAATTGTTTTTAAATTTAAAATGGTGGCAGAAGAATTAGCGTTAGACTTTTAAAAGGTAAGCTTAATGCAATACTTAAATGCAGCGATCAATTTTGAGTTCTTTAGTTTATCAATAGGTAGGAAGGAGTACTTAATATATACTTAAGAAAATGACTGTTTTTAAAAAATTATAATAAAACGTCTTTTAAACTAGTATATTAATATTATTTAAAAATTAGTTTTAAAATTATAATTTTCCATAATTTATTTAACTATTAGATTTGAAAATTAAATTTTGGCTGTTATTGCCTTAAAAACTCAATAACGTCAGGCGGTTAATGGGAGGTTACAACTGATGAAAAGTTTTAGAGTTGTCTCCCTTGATAAAAGAATATAGTGTCTCTATAAAAATGTTTTTTTTGTTAATCATTTTCTTTTACCTAATTACTTTTATATATAAAGTTAAACTCATATTAAGAGGATTTCAAACGTAAAACTCAAGCAAAATATGTAATGAAAGATTGGCAGCTATTAATTGCACAATACCATACAGGGTTTTTCATATTGCAATTACGAGGTGAAATATAATTGTTTCTCTAAATACATTCAATATGCATTTTTTGCAGGAATTTTATCTGAAAAGTTGAGCTAATCTATCTATCTATCTATCTATATATATATATATCTATATATATATAGGAGTGAACATTGAAGTCAACACTTATAGGCAGCAGTCTGTTACATGTTAGACGCAATCGTCAGGCCACGAGTGCTTTTTTTTTCTCGGCTATATATATGCACGGGAAGATAATTAAAGTTAATTATCTACCCAAACTAAAACAAAACAATTAAATAAGCGATATAAGCAATTTTTTACTACGTTAATAAAACACCGATTAAAATAAAAAATAAAAAATAAAAAAATAAATATATAAGATAAATAAAAATAAAATATAAAAATAAAAAATAAAAATTAATAAAGACAAGCAAAATAATTTAACCCAAATAAATAAATAAACGACTTCCGGCAAAATAACCGCCAAAATAGACTATCCACAATGCACCACTGACCCGTATATATAAATAGCCGAGAAAAAAAAACAGCAATCGTGGCCTGACGATTGCGTCTAGCATGAAACAGAGTGTCGCCTCTAAGTGTTGACATCAATGTTCACTTTTATATTTACACACGCTCTATCTCTGATATTGAGCACTTTATCCCATAAATATAGCGCAATTTAAAAGTATATATATATATATATATATATATATATATATATATATATAATTCTGTGACTTCCGTTAGTCTGTCACATCCTCTAAAATGGCTATACATTGAGCAATCGAAACCAAATTTTAGGAAGAAGTGCAACAAGGCCGAATTTAGATAAAGAGAAGCCGTTTGTTCTATTCCACTTGTGAGGCCCTCTCCAAATTCCCCATTCTCACGAGTAGAGGAAAATGGAAGATTGTTAAATTAAACAATTTCATTAACGCCGGAGATGATGAGGGCGTTTAAAATTCCGCAGTTGACACTTCCTCCACTAGTATGTGATTTAAAAAATGCATGAATGTTAATTTTTTTTAAAAATCTATAAAGATTAAATCTAGCATCGAGTTATCGGCGTAAAACAGTATTATTCTGAAATGGTGTAGCGACAGTTTTACCAATATTTAACTTTGACTAGGAAAGGTGGGATTAAGGACAATGCGTGGACGCAATGCAATTTATATTTGACGTAAATTGCACATAGTATAAAATACAAAACTGAATGGAATGATTTCAAAACATAACAATTAAATTTATTAGTGTTTGGTGTACAAGCATAAGAGCTGAAGGTGTGATAGAGTTATGTCTCTTAGATTTGGAAATATTTGTATTTGAGCACATAAAGTGAAAGTAATTATTAAACTATAGTTTAGAAGAATAAAGTTCCTTTAGCATGTTTGGAATTGTGGGTTGTAAAGTTGGTAAAAGTTCAGAAGAGATTTCAGAGTTCGTACTTGCGTGAATGTTGATAATGGTCTTTAACGTCTGACTACATTTAGTCAAGACGGGAGTTCTTGAAGATTACATCTTGGTAGCAAGGAGAAAGATGAATGAAAATAAACAATATTTAGTCACCACCACCCCACGAGGGCATCATGTGGTACAAGGCCGGTTTAACGTGGGATCTCCGACCCCGTGGACTCGGCCAAAAATATGCCCTTTGAACCCGTATAAACGGGTTCAGGGTCGGTTTACCTCCCCGAAAGAAACTCCGCCCTTCGGCGTAGCCTCGTTCGGGTTCCTCCCCACCCAAAGGCAGAGAGTTCAGCCGATCAGCCTGTCGCCCGACTTCGGACTGAACTCATGAATGAAAAGAAACACGTGGGAGCTTACACGTGTTTTGCTTTTATAAGATCGTGTATCACGTGGGAGGCTCAGAACGAAAACGCGGGAAATTTCATTCCTCGCGTGCAGGATATCTGATTGGTCGGAACTGACCAATCAGCGAGCTAGTTTTGAGTAGATTAACCAATGAATGCTTGTTATATATTTTGTAAGATGGTGATGGTGAAAGTCACACAGGAATAGTGCATTTCCTAGCAGGGGTGAACTGGCCGTTGTGGAAGATTCCATAATAGAATGTAAGGAAAAATACCGGAGATTTGTTTTGAGTTTACAATGCATTATGAGAGCATGTGTAGGAAAGGCCTATGACAGTGTAGAGGGCCGTGGCTGTTATGTTGTTGATAGAAGTCAGACGTAGAAGAAAACGCAAGTAAGGTTCAGATTCTCCTGCTCGCCGAGCCCAACTACATAAAAAGGATGGACTTTGATTAAGTCCAAAGAAGAAGGCAAAGAAAAGCAAACAAAACACAAGACCGATAATATATGTATATACAAATATATATTAATAACAAGTTACAATACATGGAAACAGTACAAAGGATGAAGTGTGTGTGAATATTCTGTATGTGCGTGTGTGTGTGAATATTCTGTATGCACGTGCATGTGTATTGTGCTTAGCGTGTTTCCACGCTATCCCTTGTTAGCGCCTACATTTCTAGGTTGATAGCTGAAAATCCTGAGGAAAAGGAGAGATTTACCTCAAGGTGTCGGCGCACAGGCCTGAGGGAAAAAGAGATATAGGCGAAGGGTCTGCGGCTATTTATAGCAGCGAAGAGCGACCCCTGGTGAAAGGGTTAATGTACTAAAGGAGGAGTTAACTCCGACAACAGTGTTATACACCTTGGCTGGAAGCACCCTAGAATTTGAAGCGCTAGGCTTCAACCTAATAGCAGTTTTTTTGTTTTTGTTGTTGTTTTCTCCGACTTCGACGTTTATGTTGTATTTGTATTATTAATTAATATTATAAAAGTTGTTATCAATATTAACTTTTAATAATCAAATTAAATTATTAAATAAGAAGAATAAGATGATAGGTCGATGCCAACATTTTAACAAATATTTAATTTGTTACTTTAATAATAATATAACATAAATCAAGTAAAATATTAATTAATAATACAAATACAACACAAAATATTGTAATTTAATTAATAACTCTAATTAACAAATATTGCAATTTAATTAATAATATAACATATCAACTTCTACATAAACCATTAAAAAAATTACAACTGGAAGAAAAATCTACAGCTGATAAAATGAAGACGTAAACAGATGCAGAAATTCGTGAACGTGGTCGGGTAAAAGAACATTAAATAAATATGAAATGTGCAAAACAGAGTAAAAAAAAAAAAATTGCAAAAAGACGTGGAAAATTTTTTTTAAATTTTAATTATCATTAAAAAAAAAAAAAAAAACCTAAGAAACGGAAATTTACCAAGAAACTTCGAAGTCGGGGAAAACAACAAAAAATATTGATACTTAAAAGTTAAGTAACCTTTATCTCTCTCTCTCTCTCTCTCTCTCTCTATATATATATATATATATATATATATATATATATATAAAACATTAAACATTAGCATATAATTTACATACAAAGAAATAATCACACATAGAATCAATCAGAAATATTAATGCGATTATTGGCGACATCCATCGCTAGTAGTATAATGTATGCATTAAAATACTGTTAATCCATAGAGCGGAGTGATCCTCGTCTATAAAATTGATGTCTGTTGTTTCCAGTTTATGTGTTCTTAAATGCTAGTACTTACGAATAGTCTTCTATTCATCATCAGGCATGTGTTTTTTTCCTTATAAAATCAAAAACTTGAAGACGAAATAATTGTTTGTCGACCGAAAGATGTTTTTTTTTTGAGTATGTGCTATTATTGACGGTTGTAAGATATCGGAACGTGCAAAGACGCAACGCTAAGTTTTTCAAAATTTTAAGTGAGAATTTTATTTAAATATTTCTTGTGATGTGTTAAATCCACGTATTCTATTTTTACAAGTGTATTCAGTTAATATGTCATGAACTAAGCATCTAGTTAAATAATAGTGTAATGTCATAGTAGTAGTTTTTTTATAGGAATTTTCATGTACTGCGGATCGATAGTTTTTATAAACATAAAACATTAGGCAGCATATAATTTACATAATCACAATCGCATAAATAATTAATCATGTGTGATCACAAACCCTTTTAATCAATCAGACATAGAATCAATCAGAAATATATATAATCATTATACTTCTAGCGATGGGTGTCGCCACTAATCGCATATATATATTTAGTAACCCTGATTGAATTCTAAATTTTCTTGATTTCATTTTGTTATATATATATATATATATATATATATATATATATTTATATATATATATTATATATTTAGTAACCAGCAAAGAACTTTTTCTTAATATTTCAATTTCAAAAAAAGTAATTTCTGTTGTTTGAATTTCATTTTTGTAGTTGTTAATATATTTCTTAAAATAATATTGCATCTTTTATTTAATTTTTCCTAGATCCATAAATTCAAACTTTTTAGTTAAAATCAAATTCTCAATTTTATTGACAATATTGACGTTTACTTTTTATTCATAAATTTTATTAAACGGTCAACCTTGCCAACCGAACGGTTTCTTTTGTCGGGAGAAAATATGTAAACAAAACAAAGGCTCTAATTTGGGACCAGAGAAAAATCTCTCATAGGCTCTTCAATATCCGTGTTATGTAAATGACGGTTCCGTATAGGATGCAGGTTCGAATCCTGTCAAAGGACGAATATTTTTTATGATAATTTCTCTTTTGAGGGTGGTGTTTTTGTACATTCAAAATCAAGGCCGGTAAATAAAAGTACTTATTTCTCTTTATTATAAAAAATGACATTTACGTTCTGTTGGGAAATTTGTCTCGTTGTATCTATAAATAAGAACGTTTTTGGTGTCTTTATATATATATATATATATATATAGCCAGTATATATATCTGTTCATATCTCTCTATCTATCGGCATCTGTTTCATATCAATATCTGCTTCGTCTCTGTTCTTCCGTTTATATACGGTAAAAGGAATATCCGAGCCTCCAGGCTCGGATAATTCTAAACCCTCGTGGAGTTTGACAGACTTTTGAATTTCTGATAAATAACTGTCGTCGAACCTTTGCGAACACGCCTGAAGGACAGAGTTCTTTTTGAACAATACGATGAATAAGCAAAGAATATATCCTATTTTGCTACAGTGAGGATCTGTTGAGTACGAACCAAAGTAAGTCATATACAGAACGATGACCTTTTTATAACTGTTAGTTTATTCTTATTGATTGGGATGGTGTTTATCCACCGTGTTTGTAAATCGTGGGAATAAACCATCAATCCTCTAAAGAAGGATCAAAGAAAAACATGAAAAGTCCTTTAGAAAATGTTCAAAAAAAAAGGCAAAATATTTCGGTAAATTCAAGGAGAATTTTGTTAACGGTTAGAAACGCTTACAGTTTTCTTCAAAGTTCTGGCAGAAAAATGTTTTCTGCAGTTGATTTCCTTGAATGGTCAATGGTCTTTAATAGTGGGCCGACGTTCGTTCTCGAAAAGCTCCTTATGGGTTCTTTGTTGGTTGAAAAAAGTTGACTTTGTTGTCGGTCTGTCACGTAATCTGTTTATAGGAAATTTGTCTTTTTCCAGAATTGTTATATACAAATTTCCCCCCTTTATTGGTCATCAAACGGAATTGAGGTTAAAAAGTGAAAAAGGTTTGCGCCAAAATCGACTTTATGGTAAAAACATTAATTTTCCAGTAGTTAGTCGGAAAATATATTTTATCTCTGATAAGAAAAATAGGCTAGAATGTGAAATTGTAAAATATTGCATTCGTGCTTCTCAAATTAAATTCCGATAAATCTCAATTGTGCCTTTTCTCGAGACTAGAAATGGATATTTATTGCATAAAATTACAATTATGGCACAAGGCCGAAAAAAGGAGGTTTGAGGCTGGTCTTCACTATCATATACCTAGCTAATCCGATTCACGACCATTCACTTGTAGACTCGTCTTTTTCCTACCTATCACCCTTAGTAACAGAACAGTCTATATCTTACGCCTACGCACGGAAAACTTCAACCAATAAAAACCGTACTAGGAGAATCAACCAATCTCATTGGTTAATGACACAATAATCTGAAAGTTCACGTGCAAAAACGAAATTGCGCCAAAACTCCGTGAGCCAAATTCGGACTTTCAGAACTTATAAAAGAAAACGCCGACTGACCCAAGCAGTCAGAGACGAACACCCACAGAGAAATTGCCAACATACTCCACGTCACTCGAAATCACGATTTTACCGCGCAAAGGTACATCAACGCTGACTCGCTTACAATTTAAACTCAACCAACTCTGTGGACATCGAATCACAAATCTTGCTTATCCAAAGTGAATTATATTCACTACCTATTAAGTGAAAATCAACGTGCGAACGATTTAAAAAAATAATACAGTCAAAGGTAGATCACTCCGTAAAAACTACTGCCAAAAAGGTACTTAGTATTGACAATTTTAATATCAACACAAATCTAAAAAGACTGTAAATGAACAAACGAATACTAAGAGAGACATACTGAAACATAAAATATCATACACACTTTGCCATAACGACATACACCAAATATCCTGCTTGTATATTGTTTTGAATTGTATATAAATGTTTTATTGGTTTCGAAATTGAATATGTCTTGTTTTTAATCGTATTTGAAATTCGTTTATTTATTTGTTTGTGGATGCAGAAAGTCACGCAACCTACACAAATTCCTTCTGATTCACTCAAGTATAATTAATAATTTCTGCACGTCCCCAACACTGATTATAATTTACACATTCACCACAAAAAAGTCGTCCGTCGCTAACCAATCCTCCATACACCATAATACCGCATTCTCTCAAGGGAGACCTACAAAATGCGCCCCATGCCATTAAAATGTAATGATGATAACTTATATATACAATTCTAAAGATGAAAAATGAGAGGGAAGGGAGATGAACAAACTAAATATAAACACAAAGTAAACTAAACATAAGTGATGTTAGAAATGTTTGCAACACGCATTAGCACGTTGAAATTCTCACAATATTGTTGAAGTTATCGTTAATGTTTTGTCGAGATTTAAAACCTTTCATTCAATTCATTCAATTTCGAAAACCAATCGCTAAATATAAAAACTTAAAGAAAAGATATGCAAAAAAACAATATTGCGTTTTTATTAAATAAGTATTTGTTATTTTAATCATTAAATTGTGTTTAAAATAATGGTAGTATTTAAATAATACAATTTATAATTTTTCAAAAAAAAAAAAAAATCAATGAAAATTTATTGTCCTAAGCTACACACCCAAGTAAACCCAGCTGTACTTTGTACACCCTTACCAGTTTGTACTTCTCCTCAAAATTTGGTTTCAATCAGTCAATGTATATGGTTATTTTCGAGGGTGTGACGGAAAGACTAAACGAATAGGGCTCCAACCTCGTCGGGGTTAGTATGCACCGCACTGGCCATGCAGATAAACACGATGTATATTATTAGCTTATGGAAGATTCCACATTTGCCAGTTACACCCCATTGGAAAATACACTCTTCTTCTATGGTAATTACCACCACATTGCATAAACACAGTACATAGAGGCAGTAGTTATATAGTTTAGGGAGGGCGGGCGCCAGTTCAGGCGCGCAATTCTTCAAGACAATGGCTGGTATCCCATCCCCACCTAAGCTTACCTTTTAAAAGTTCAACAATAATTCTTCTGCTGCCACTTAATTTAAAGACAATTTGATGTACGTAGGTCCTTACTTCCTGTACAAACAATTATTTTTATTACATGGGTGACTTTTTCTGGATTTCACAATGAAATTCGATTACTCCCAACTTTGTTTCCAAGTTATAAAAAATGTTATCATACAAAAAATTTGTCACAAAAAAATTGCCAAAAACAATTGCAGTAATAAAAACTTGGGAATCTAAAATTTCAGGATTGCGGGCCCAGATCAGGAATGTTTTTAATTTGCTCACGGAGTTGGCCTGATTCCAAAATGGTATGATATGTTGGGTTACAACGCACGCACATATATATATATATATATATATATATATATATATATACTATATATATATTACTGAATAATAGATATATTATGTCTCTTTATAATAAGCTTATCTAGTTCTTTAACCAGTTTCTTGATGTTAACATGAAATTCACCAATGAAGACGCTGTATTTTCCTCCTGTCCAAGCACTTTCGATCTCTCCTCCGAGATCATCCTGAGGGCTGAATTATAAAAACAGACTTATTGTAACTGTATCGCTAAGATGGCGATTTTTAAAAACCTGTGTGAACATACTCTGGTGTAATCATTTCAAAATGTATATTTATCTGTTGTTACAATGGCAAAACATGCATCTCAATGTAAAGGTACTAATCATACTTATTATAAAACCCAGGTTGTGTGTGTGTGTGTCTGTACGTTTATATATTGGATCGGATTTCCTACATTTTTCAACCAATTTCAACAAAACTTCACAGGACTACGTAAAATTACCTTGCGGTGGTTCTGACAGTGCCAAAAATTGGAAAAACACAATTGTTTTTGCACGAAATCAATTTGAAAACACGATTAAGAGGCATTAATGAAAGAGGGACAACTCATATCGAGTTATACTTATTATAAAACCCAGGTTGGTTGTTTGTGTGTTCGTTTATATATGGGATCGGATTTCCTACATTTTTCAACCGATTTCAACAAAACTTCACTTTTTTTTGGCAGGTAGTGTTTCTTATTGTCTTGCACACTTTTTTCTTTATTTTTACATTCAGAATGCTTTAAAAATTCCATTTCCAAGACAATTGTTTATAATAAAATTCTATTCAATTGGTAGACTCATAATGATTGAAAACAATGTTTTTGTTTGAGTTTGGGTTCGACAAAACAAAACAAAAAATAAAAGCTAATTAAGACATGCGTGTCTGTCAACCTCAAAGAATAATCTTTGTCAATTTTATTTTTCAGTCTTAATGATGGTCGATACTTGATCTATCTCTTACTGTTACATCCCTGGGCAACGCCGGGCTCTACTGCTAGTCAGATATATGTGCGTGCGTGTTTGTGTGTTGTAGCATACCTACAGATGATAGTAGTAAATACTGTATGTTGGTCTGCAGTCGAAGATTTGTCTCCAGCTGTGCTAGTGAAACTTTCGGTCTGTGGGCAGAGAGGATCCCCAGACGAGGCTATGTCAAAGGGCAGAGTCTCGTTTCGGGGAAACGGCTACCCAACCCCGTTTTAAATGGTCTCCATAGGGAATTTTTGGCCTAGCCTACGGACTCGGATACCCCACATTAAATTCGGCTTTGTGACACATCTGACCGCATGCGGCGGTTGGTAGATATCCTAGAGTTAAAGATTCGTCTCCAGCTGTGCTGGTCAAACTCTCTGTCTCCGGGCAGAGAGGATCCTCAGACGAAGCTATGTCTCCGGGCAGAGTCACGTCTCGGAAAACAGCTACCCGACCACGTTCTATATGGTCTCCATGGGGAATTTTGGGCCTAACCTACGGACTCAGATACCACATATCTAATTCGGTTTTGTGCCACATCTGACTGCATGCGGCGGTTGGTAGATATCCTGCAGTTGGAGATTCATTGTGGAATTCACTTGGCTCACTTCTAGCAGTTGACTACCTCTTCTACGCGCCGCTGGCGAATCTTATACGTGTTGTTCTTGTGCTAAGTATTATCATTCATTACCAACCTCCGTTTGATTATTCTATTCAGTAACCTTCCCTAGGTTACAACACTATGAAAATGCATTAAAAGTGATTTTACAATGAAAATGCATTGCAAATAATATTACTATGTAAATGCATTAGAATTGATTTTTCTGTGTTGTAGTATACCTACGGACGATTGTGGGTATTCACATAAATACAGTAGTAAATACTGTATGTTGGTCTGCAGTTGGAGATTCCTTATGGAATTCACTTGAGTCACTTCTAGCAGTTGACTACTACTTCTACGTGCAACTGGTGAATCTTATATGTGTTGTTCTTGTCCTAAGTATTATCGTTCATTACCAACATTCATGTGATTATTCTATTCAGTAACTTTCTCTAGGCTACAACAGTGTGAAACCCTTTTGCACCAGGAAATCTTGAGGTTACCCTGTCCCTCTTAGAAGTTAGAATCACTGACCACTGAGGCGCTGCTCCTATGCTCAGGCTGGCGACTAGCTGATGACCACTTAGTCCAGGTGGATTGGGGAGAGGCGTTCCTTTTCACCGGTCAGGTTGAGAAACTCTTTTGACTATCCTCACACAGTTTAGCCAATAGGTCAATGTTGTTGACTTCTTGGAGCGATGTGTGAGACTTGGACGTAGGCTGTTGACCAGTACAGTTCCGCATCTCAATTCACATAAGTAAAGCAGAATAGACCACTTCAGTACATAGGTACTACCACTGATTGCACACCCATAAACACACATTGTTTTTACACTAGATGTTGTAGTAAACAGTTCATCAAATGTACCACTTATTATTATTATTATTATTATTATTTCATTTCTTTTGATTTCTGGTGTTTACTCATTTCTTTCTGGGTCCTAACCAGAGACCTAAGGTTAGAAATGGCATCATGACATTTTCCACTGAGCAATTGAAAAAAAAAAAAAAAAAAAAAAACACACATATTCTACATAGATAAAGCCCTCGTAAGGTGTGGGCTGTACTCATGAGAATATTTTTTTTGTATTTCTTTAAGTCATGGGCTACTAGGAATCCCTTCAATGAGTTTATTAGAATGTTTTCCAATCAATCTGAGGGCTCCAACTACAACAGGGATTGTTGATGTTCCCATGTGCCACATTTATGAGATTTCGATATCAAGGTCCTTATATTTTGATAGCTTTTTGAAGATCTTCAAAGATACATTGCAGTCTGCACGGACTGCCATATGAATAAGGAGGCAGTTCTTTTGTTTGCGGTCTCTGTCTAGGTGATTAGCTTTGATTGTCCTGTTTGTGTCTATTGTGAAGTCCTATAAAATTGTTACAGGTCTTATCTCCGTAACCGGGTCTGGGTGGTGTTCATACCAATTTCTTTCAGTTTCCTTTCTGTAGAAGATGCAGATTTTCCAGTGCAGATATTGGCCCACTGTCATGTCTTATATTCAATGGGTGCCAATACCACACAACATGATACAAGATGGTCAATTATTACTATTATTATTATTATTATTGCTTTAAATGACAATAATACAAAAAAAATAAAAGTACAAAATTATCATCAAATGTTTGAACATTTTTTTATTACTGTTGCTAAAACATATTTGAAAGATAAATAATAAAGGAAGAAATTAACTATTCTGAACCAATAGTAAAAAAAATTAAACAAAATAAAATAATGTTTTGACTTGAAATGCTTTTCCTACAAATCTAAAAATACTTCACTATAAAAAAAAATGTTGTTACAATCAATAAATAAGAACAGGATAAAACAATAAAATTATCAGCAAATGTTTGCATGATAAATGATAAGGAAGGAAATCAATGATACTGAACCAATAGTCAAAAATAAACAAAAGAAACATTACGACTCAAAATACTTTTCCCACAATTTCAAAAATTAATTCCTCTTCCATAAAAAAGAGAAATGTTATGCTTCAATATAAAAAGAGTCAAAATATTTGTGCCAATGTAGAAGTAATTTAACAAATACAATGTATTAAATGTTAATAATATAAAAATTCTTACTGATAACATTCTTGATAAAGTGAACTTGCTAAACAGCACTTATTTTAAAATAAAACACTCAACAAATACCTTGATTTAAAGAACAAAGAAATATATATTTTAATAATTAAATGTTATAAATACATAATAATATAATAAAAATTATATTATAATAAACAAATAAAAGTTTAAAAATAAACAGATAATTCAAATAATTAAGACTTGCCTTTTAAAATATGGCATCAGATTTTTTGAACAATGAAAAAATATGTCAACTATTAATCAACTATTATCTTAAGTAGCAAGAAGAAATATACGAGATATCCTGACTTGCTTATTCCTTCCAAATGTTGGTTTTTATTTTAGGTGCAATTTTTTTTTTTTTTTTTTTTAATCATTTCACCCCAAGCAAGGCAATAAAGTTACTAAAACACAATGTGTTGCTGAGTGTCAGGGAATATGAAAGGAAAAACATATTAAGGAAAAAGAACAATAAAAGAACAGGAATTACAACAAAAGATGACAATAGATCAGGGTTGACTGAAAAGCAAGAAGCCAGAAGAGAGTTCAACAAGCGAGTTCAACTTACGGTTACATCGAGCTGTTTTAACTGTGGATTGATGAGACCTTGTTGCCAATCTAGTATTGCACTTAATTTCGTAAAGTTGAGCTACGAAAGAGAAAAGCTCATCAGAACAATTACCATGAAAATATTTATGGAAAAGGCATGAAAAAAGCTAAGTGTAAAATGCTGTGGAGTAAGTGAAGCCAAGATGCCGGGTCAGAACCAATAACATTGCAGATTCTTCTGATTATATATATATATATATATATATATATATATATATATATATATATATATATATATTTTAGGCATGTCTGATTAAATAAATTACAAACATGATGTCTGCTTATTTTTTAGCATAATCCTTTCATATTCACAAATATTTTTCTGTGTATTACAATCAAATGAGGCAAGAAATGAAAAATTAGTGAAAAAACACTTTTTTCCCGATTACTTTCCATCTCTTTCTGAGAATACTTGGGAAATAAAAGTGATTTTTCACAGTTACAATGCATTTCTTACCTCATTTGATTGTAATGTAAAGAAAAATATTCGTGAATATGAAAGGATTATGCTAAAAATAAGCAGACATCATGTTTGATTATGCATATTAAATTCTCTGAGTTGTACGAGAAATCATTCTTAATTTTGAATTCTTATCTGTTTTTGGACTGAAATTCAGGGCCTTCTAATAGGCAGTTGCATACCCCACAAAGTGGTTGGTTGTATTTTCTCATACCAGTACATGCAAAGGTTGCCACGAGCATTACATTGGCCAAATCAGCCAGTCACTCCGGCAAAGGATGACAGTTCATTACCAACAAATTAGGGATCCCCACACCAGAAAAATACCCCTTAGCCAACATACAGAGGAATGCTGAGGACCAAACCTGCCAAATTTTAATGTCTTCCCATTCTACCAGTCTAACTACAGAAGCACTGAGCAAAGGTAGATAAGGAGATATTTTTCATCAACAATTTCAAACGCATACTTAATTCATTACATAAATAGATTCTACAAAATTCTATTTAACATAAACAACATATATGGCCTGTTAGGCACCTTGATTTTCATTTTTCAAAACCTAAGCATCAACATGTGTAGATAGAAACAGTTAAAAGCTTTTTGAAAAGCTAAATGAATTTGGTTAAAGTAAAAAAAATTTAAAAAAAGGAAAACAACAAATTATTTTTCTAAGAAAAAACACTGAAAATCCACTTGTAAGTAACAAAGTTTTAATTCTTTGTAAAAATTCATATATTATAAATAAATATCACTATATTAAATATTGAGTGCCTTCTTTTTCTAATCCCCATTTTAGTGTTTATATATATATATATATATATATATATATATATATATATATATATATATATATATATACGATGCATTTGGTGGAGGAGGGGTGTATTAAAAACAATTGAAGATTGATTTTTTCACTGTAAATTCTTCATTATATCATCTCCAAGAATTGTACAAAAAAATTACAGCTGATTACACAATATTTCAAGCTCAATTTAGGTTTATAGTTCATGACCATGCAACAAGATAAGGTAACATAAACTGTAGATTTGTCTGTGGAATATCATAACATTATTGTTACATAATTATAGTGAAATCATTAAGTTTTTTTTGTCAAAAGCAGTTTATTTTTGGTCGTATATTAATTTAAAATATTCCTTTTTAAAGGCTTTATTTTTTAACTGGAATAAGATCATTCTAAATTTCAGAATTTTGCTATTGCCCATCAAAATGACTGGAAGAAAGCGATCTAAAAACAACAATGGAAAAGAGAGGTAACAAAGTGTAAACGAAATAGCTTCAGTTTGTTCAACTTAGGAAACTTAGCATTGCAGCCAAAGTATTCTAAAATGCTGCCAATAACAAAGGAGAAAATGAAAAATACCTAACAACAAATCGAATATAGCAACAGAATTTATATTTTATTTATTTATTTGTTATGTAACTAAATCCATAATTGTCAACAATGTTCCCGAAAAACCTGATATTTTCCTGTAATAAATTCTTAATAAATATTATTATTGTTATTATTTTACTTAAGTGTAAGGTAGGCCAACATTTACAATTCCTTACAGCTAACCATGAAAAGAAATGTCGATCAAAACTGTCCAAAACCTTTAAGTGCATATTGCTGCAAAATTATCAAATGTTGAATATGCCCTTCATCTACTGAATGCATCATACATACATACATACATACATATATACATATATATATATATATATATATATATATATATATATATATATATAATTTTCTGAGGGGTACAGAATTTTATTATAGAAATAAAAATGGTAAGATGAGCTTTACCATACATGATTAGACAAAAAAAATATATTTAACCAGCCCTCACTCAACAGAGCTTTATTTAGTCTTCCCTTGATTTCAACTCTGTTGAGTGAGGGCAAAACCGGTCAGCTGGTTGACTTTTTTTTTTTTTTTTTAAATCATGAACGGTAAAGCTTGTCTTTGTTATTTTTTTTATATATATATATATATATATATATATATATATATATATATAAATAGGTTAGAAACGGTACAAAAAGCGTATTAAGGCATTAAAAACTAGAAATGTTGTATTGCAGGCCATGTTAAGTTTAAATAAAACACACACCCAGTCGACCAAATTTCGTTAACAGTTCTGACGTCAGAGGGGACTGTTAAAGGGAATATTTTCCTGTGTCTTTATTTTCCTTATCAATGGCCTTCTGACATTAATAACATTTCTAGTTTTTAATGCCTTAATATATATATATATATATATATTCCTGGCCTGTTTTTGAACAGGAGTAGAGGTTTATCTCTTTTTCCCTGTTCAGGATGGGATTTCCAGTTATTTCTAAATTCTTTTCTTTCTCTTTAATTTCCAGAGGCCCTTTGCATCTTAGTGGCATTATCCACTCGATTGGGGCAAATTGATTAAAAAAAATATATACTGTAACCATTTTGCTTAAGGTTTCATATTTTCTTGATTTCAGATCGGAAACTGAAATTTTTCCAATGCATTCCAGGGATATTTTTACTTTCTAAATTTATAGATTGTGTGTGTGTGTATATATATATATATATATATATATATATATGGAAAATGAAGATGGCAGTTTACACTGACACCTTGAGGATGTGGGTTAAATTGATGCATTTTTTTCCAGATATCGTAGCGATTTTACTTAAAGCTGGTATTTTCTTGATTTCTGATCAAAACTTGGAAATTTTGCAACATATTTCAGTGAAATTTTCACTTTCCAAAATTACAGTTTAGATATATGGAAAAAAAACCCCCAAAACATGCGGAGTTGGATCTTAAAAGTATCCATACTGGTGCTATAAAAAAGAAAACTGTAAGAGATAGCAATTCACCATAGTTCAATAGTCCTCTTCTGAAGCCATACACTTTATCTAGCATCATTTCCATTGATGGAAGCATTCCTGGAACTCCTTTATTTTTTTGAGGACAGTGAGCATTCTCTTGGATCTCATCTGCATCTTGAAATTTAGTTCCTGTCAAGTGGATTTGATTTTTGAATTAGGAAAAGCCGCAAAGACTGAGAATGTTGTGCTTAGCCAATAACTGCTGCACAAGCCATGGTAACTGATGGAACCCCTGTACTGTGTTAACATGACCACACTCTACAAACTTTCCTTCCAGACACTGCTATAAACAGTGAGTGAGAACATTATAATTTAATGCGTATGCAAAACAGGAGTTCAAGGTCAGTCTGTGCCAAGCTGCTTTACTCTTTGTGCTGTAGCTCCGTTACCGCAGCAACTGTTTCAATACTTTTTGATCAAACCTCGTATATGGGTTAAAATACCTTTGCGACATATTATCAAGCTTGGCAAATAGAGTTTTTCAAAAGGGAAACCTGAGAAATTATTTGAGCTAGTATCCTCACCTCTATTTTTTTTTTTGGTCGCAACATTTCCACTGGTGAGTCTCTTGAATTTTTCAAGCATGTCTGTCACAACTTGTAGCAATGGAAAGATGAAGATATTAGTGCAAATAGTTCACTGAACAAAGTAAGTAAAATTACACAGTAATAGCGTATAAAATAAGGAAGGAGATCAAGACCAGATTTAGGACTTAAGAGACACCTGGATTAATAATTTAGCAAAGTAGACAAAATAATTCAAAACTAAAAAAAAACTACATCAAAAACTTATATGCATATAAAAAGAATTCAAAAGAGCCACTCCAGCTAGAGGAGCCCAAATATGCTAAATTGTTCCAAATTAATTCAAAGGATCCCTATTAAATCTGAAAATGAACAAAACTCCTCTGTTTTTCTAGCTTTATCTTTTTACTTTTATCAGAGGACTTGGGAGCTCCTCTAGTCTTGGGGCCCTCCCCATCTAATTTAAAAGACCCACTCTAACTGCTGGGGCCCAAATACACTAAATCGTATCAGATTAATTCAAAGGAGATGAGAGACAGCAGCCACATGCCCTCTAGACTTCAGGCCCCTAGGCTGCAACCCATACTAGTCCATATGTAAATCCAGCACTGGATGAGATATTGTTCAAAGGCACAGTCAGTATTTTAGTTTTGTTTGTAAACAAAAAAAAAATTAAATTTACCATAACAATAAAATGATATTTTCAATATATCAGTAAACTAGGGCTAAGAAATCTTTCAGAGACTTGGGAAGTGGTAACTCTTGGATGGCACCAGAAATTGACTTAGTAAAGGCAAGATGTCTGCGTATAGCCACTTTGCACACCATAAGAAGTTGGTGTTGCTGTTTGAACTGGCTAAGTAACCAGGAGATTAATTCCTCACTATTGCCGGAATCTGTGAACTGTACTGCTGCCTCGATCCACTCAGGGTCAAGATGGGCGCCGACAGAAACCAGACACTGCATCACGTTCTGCTCTTTGCACAAGTCTAGAGGGGCCAGACCATTGTTGTTATGTGCTTGCACGCACGCCCCTGCATCAATCAGGCATCGGACAATATTAATGTTACTGCCTCTGAACCTGACGCACAGGTTTTGGAAGCTGAGCGTCGGGATACGGCGTTTTCGTTTGTAAAGATCCTCAGAGGTGGAAAGCACGACATACACTTTCTCTCGGCGGAAACGCGAACAGGCCAAATGCAGAGCAGTATCTCCAGTATAGTCCTTCAATTGCACACTTGCACCACGAGACAACAACAGTTGCACCATTTCCAAATGATTGTACATGATTGCACCGAAAAGTGCTGACCATCCATATTTATCTTGGTGGTCGATATCGATACCGGTGGTAAGTAAGGTGTCAGCAATTTCCATAAAGTTGCGCTCGGCTGCAAAATGAAGTGCCGTACGCTTGACAAAATCTTCCATGTTCAGATTGGCACCATAAGAAATAAGAAGTTTAGTGATTTCCCCACAGTTGTAAATTGCAGAGTACAAAAGCGGGGTCATGCCGTTGCCATCCTGGGCTTCAATATCGGCGCCGTGAACAAGAAGCTTGATTACAATGTTGTACATGTTCTTAAAGACGGCAGTGTGAATGGGTTGGCGGAACCAGGCATTACGCTCGGGCTTGTTGGGGTCAGCCCCAGCAGAGATAAGGTAGCTGGCAATGTGTTCGTGGCCTTGTTCCATTGCATGGATCAGTGGTGTCTTCACTAATAAGATGATGCAATCAATGTAGACACCGCTGACGACAAGTTTATGCACTTGTGGTAGATCACCGGATTCGATTGCGGCAACGAGACGAAATTGCAACTCTTTTTGTTTGCATTTGGCTGGAAAAAAAAAAACAGTTTGAAAAAAAATTATTAAAAAAAATAAAATAAAAACTAGATTAAAAAAGGAAAAACAAAACAACGATAAAACATTTACGACCTGATAAGCACAGTTTTTAAATGGCATTTTCAGTATAAACATACAATTATAGCAATATTTTTTTGTTAATATCTTCGATGAAGCATTGTTAGTTATTCTTTTTTAGATTCGTATTTCATCCATTCGAATTTCAATTCATTTATTTACACTGGTAATATTCGGAGGTGACTATGCACATAGCGTAGCAGTTGTCAACATGGAAAGTGGAATTAATATGCCAGGTTCAAATTCTGACCAAGTTCGTAATATTCACTCTCTCAAAAAAGCCTATGGAAAAGGTATGAATCCATCTAGTATCCTCCCAGCTATGGGTTAAATAGCATGGATGACTGAGCTCTCTAGTCTTAATAGGTAACCAGTCTAGACAAATGACAACTCTATATTGAAAACCTGTTGGGCATGAGGCTGGAAACCCCACCCCATAGAAATGTACTTTCTATAGAAACCAGAGCTGCCACACCTAATGTGGAGAGGCTGTGTCTCAATGTTCCATAAGAGAGTTTACGAAAGTAATATTACCATTAACTTTTTCATAAAATAAGCATTGTCAGTTATTAATTGTTCAACTTTTATTTCATTGTTTTTTTTTTTCAATCATTTCACCCCAAACAAGGCAATAATGCCACTAAGATGCAAGGAGGTTACTGAGAGTGAAAGAAAATGAGAAGACGTTAGCGAGGAGAAAGGACAATAAAATAACAGGGCTCAGAAATGGAGATGATGGGGATTGATGTTGCAATTTAAATTTTTGAAGATTGTTGGAGATGGAGAAGCAAAAAACTGGATGAGAGTTCCACAGGCAAGAAGTGCAAGAAAAAAAAATACTATTAGAATAGAACAGACAGTTGCCTCTAGCTATTTCAACAGTAAAATGCTGAGATCTAATTGCACTTAAATTGGTGCAGTCAATGCACCAAGGAGGAAGGCTCAACACTCTTCAAGCTCCACATGCGTCCTCAGTCTTTTGAACAGGAGTAGAGGTTTATCCCTTGTTTCTTGTTTGGTATTAGGTTTCCAGTCCCTTCCAGGGTCTGGTTCAGCACTGAGCTCCTGACTTCTTTGAACTTTGAGATTTTAGTCACTATTAATGTCATTTTATTTTTTTTCTCCTCCACCAATAAATCCATTAATTCTTTATATATATATATATATATCATGTTTGAGTTGATATTGCTCTTTATTATTTTCTTAAAAAGTAAAATTAATAACAACTGGCCTAGATGAAGGTCATACAAAAGATAAATTTGCCTCCCAACAGGAATCAAATATGTATCCTCTTTTTCCATCATGGAAACCACTCCTATAAACTAAACTTGCCGTTACCGATTTGGCCATAGGAGGCATCAGGGCATGGATGTAAAAAGCCCTGGTCATCTACAATGTTGATTTCCCATGTTGAATTCAGTCATTAGATACAATGAACTTTCCCCAGTGTCTAGTCTGTTTAAAATTTCCACTTTTTGCGATAACTCCAAAGATGTTCTTTTCCTCTTATTCCCAGCATCTTTTGCACCAATAAAAGTCGTTCCGGTGAAATAAGCAATTATCCAAAGTAAATTACCTGGAAAACAGAAATTTCAAATCTGTTACATATCACCTAAATAGTTCAAATATACACATCAAAATCATGTCTGGATATGAGGGATTCTATTTTATGTTTTTTTTATTTCCTTGTTCATTGTGACAACGTGAACGCTGGAGAATAGTTTCTTTGGAAGATTTTATATCATACAATATTGACTTTCTTATGTTGAACTCAGCCATTAGTTACAATAAACTTTCACCAGCGTCTAGTCAATTTAAAATTTCCATTTTTTGCGATAACTCCAAAGATGTCCTTTTCCTCTTATTCCCATCATCTTTTGCACCAATAAAAGCCATTCCGGTGAAATAAGCAATTATCCAAAGTAAATTTCCTGAAAAACAGAAATTTCAAATCAGTTACATACCACCCAAATAATTCAAATATATGCATAAAAATCATCTCCAGATATGAGGCACTCCAGATATGAGGGATTCTACTGTATTTTTCGATAATAAAATTTCTTGAATATTCTGGCTGGTAGACAAAAAAATACTGTTTAATAAATAAAAAGGGTACTCAAATATTAGCATCCACTAAAATAAGGTTTAATAAAATCTGTTGGATTAATTTAAAAAAAAGGATATTTATCTATCTACCTATTTATGTATGTACGGAGATGCAAAAAAAAAAGTTTACCTTACACAACAAATATTTATTTTTCAACATAGCCCGCTTCCTTGACAATGCATTTGATCCAAGGTGAATCACGGATTAAATATTTTATGTTCGAAATTTCAGGTTAAAATTGAGTTAATAACTTTTTGCAATAACTCCAAAGTTGTTCTTTTCCACTTATTCCCATCATCTTTGCACCAATACAAACCATTAGGGTGAAATAAGCATAATATCCAATTATCCAAAGTAAATTTTCTGAAAAACAGAAATTTCAGATCAGTTACATATCACACAAATAGTTCAAATATATGCATAAAAAGTCATGTCCGGATATGCGGGTTCCAGATAGGAAACGATTCCGGATATGAGGGATTCTACTGTATTACAAAATATAAACTCTATCAATTGTTTCAACTAATTTTTCAAAACGTCTTTTGATTTTTATCCTAAATATGTCTTCACATATTTACGCCTGCTAATAAAGGAATTCTATATGAACCTTTTACACATAGGAACTTTATTAAATGCAGCCAACTATTTTCGATTATCTGCATGAGTTTGATTCCTCCAAATAGTCACTGTTCATCGACATTTCCAAATATTTTCAAATCAGTTAGATACCACCCAAATAGTTCAAATATGTACTTGAAAATCATAGCTGGATTTGCAGAATTCTGGATATAAGGGATTCCGGATATGAGGGATTCCGGATATGAGGGATTCCGGATATGAGGGATTCCGGATATGAGGGATTCCGGATATGAGGGCTTCTAGATATGAAATTTTTTAAACAAAAGACAATTTTTAACTTTGCGTGCATTGTTGCAATCGTCATAACTGTATGCTGGCTTTCTTTCCATAAAACTGACAAACCATTGGATAGCTTTTTCAATTTCAGTCCAGGTTTCATCCCATTCATGCATCTTGTCGCTATCTTGTTGCGGATGCGTCTCGTTGTCATCCTTTCCTCTTATTCCCATCATCTTTTGCACCAATACAAGCCATTAGGCTCAAATAAGCATAAGCAATTATCCAAAGTAAATTTCCTGAAAAACAGAAATTTCAAATCAGTTACGTAATCCCAAAATAGTTCAAATATATACACCAAAATCATGTCCGGATATGCAGGACTCTGGATATGCCAGATTCCGGATTTCTTATTACTAGAAAGGTTATTTTTTGTGCAAACAAATGTTTGAGTTGATGCTGCTGTTTATTATTTTTTAAAAGTAAAATTAATAACAACTGGCCTAGATGAAGGTCATAAATCTGTCTCCGAACAGGAATCAAATATGTATCCTCTTTTTCCATCATGGAAAACACTCCTATGGGCTTGCTGTTACCGATTTGGTCATGGGAAGCATCAGAGCATGTAAAAGCCATGGTCATCTACTGCAGCTTGGAAGTCATCAGTTGTAACTATTCTTCATGACACCAGGCCAAGAAAGTAGGTTTACCCCAGTGTAACGATTTTCCCCACTAGGTCTGTTTTAAAAATTCATTTGGATCAACTGATGAATTGCAAGACAACGCCTTCTTTGAAACCTGAAAGACAATCATCATCATGACTGTCATTAAGGTAAAAATCTTCATTAATGAAAAACTCATTAATGGCAATGAATTTAATAATACAGGGTGTCCCAAAATATTTGACATTTCACAGGCCAATAATTTTGGCAATTCTTGTTGAAATAACCTCAAATTTTCACAAAATGTATAGAAATACATCAAGATTTTATATTTAATGTTTTTTGTTCTGTTTTCAGATTGAATCATGATGTTCACTGCCAAAGAGAAGTCATTTTGCGTCTTGGAATATGCTCGCAGACAATCACCCAAGATCGTGCAGAGTGCCTTCAATGCAACATTTGAAAAAATTTCACCAACTGGCAAACAAATTTGGACTTGGTACCAAAAATTTAAAGAGAAAGGCTGCTTATTCAGGGATAAAGTATCTGGTAGACCATCATCAACATCAGCGTGTTTGGCAAGAGCTTAACTACCGACTGGACATGTGCAGTGTCACAGGTGGTGCACATATTGAACAATTATGTAATCAGTCCCATAATAAACTTATGATGTTAAACACCTAAACTGTTCAATTTCATTGAGTCAGACTTAGTAGTTTTCAAGATAATTGCTTTTAAAATGATGTCAAATTTTTTGGGACACCCTGTACTATCAATAAGGTAAAATTCTTACGTGTATAGTAACTGAAGCAGGTAACACTGGATTCTCCCCTGACCACCGGAGCTCCCTTCTCCATCACTGGCCCCTGAGAAGGAACCGCTCTGTGAGGGAACAGGCGGTGGTGGTGGTGGTGGCGGTGGTGGCTGTGGCATTAAGGCAAAGGATCAGCCATAAGGCAAAGGCACAGCTAGAAAAAGAAAAAAAAATGTTGCTAAAAATACAAATGTTAAACAAGAAAAAAAACGACACGTTTTTCATATTCAAATTCATATTGTGAAAGAGAAAATAATGATATAATCAAGATGTTGACGTTCCACACAACTTCAAACAAAAGGTTAGGAAGGAAACCTCCATAAATACTGGAAAGAGCGATAACAGCTACTGGTGCTGATAAACCTATTGTTTTAATAGAAAGCTTTTATAAATTACAATTGACACTGGCACTGGCTGCTTGGTCAATGAATGGTAAATGTTTCCTTATAAGGAAACAGCTAATACCATTACCATTTCATAATGGTTCCAAAATTTAAGAATAGTGATGCTGGCTATTTTGATATGCCACAGAAAGTTTAGTGAGAGTCCAATAAGATAATTGCTTGACCTTTTGTTTTATATATACATATTTTTTTATATATATTTCTACAAATATTTTCATGGTAATTCAGTGGAGGAACTAAGGTTGCATAGAGAGTCCACACCCAACCTAAAATTATAGCTTACAAGATGCTGCGGCTTGGAAGATGTACTCTGATTTTGGAAAGAAATTTCTAAGAAAAAAAAAAGTCATCTTCATACAACAACACATTCACCGTGTGTCCCTCACATACTGGCGCCACGTATTGCTTACATTAATCATTCATCCGATTTTGTTTGTATGGCAATGACATACTAGTCAAGAAACCAAACGCTCCAGCCGCTGCTAGTAAACAGAGCATGTTTAAGGTTGTGGCTCGGCTCCAGGAAGGATTATAGTCTTGGAAATACTTGTAACAGTTAAGTACTGAGGTTATATGATCTAAAAGGCTGAATTAGATAGATAGCTAACATTATGGTGTAATGACTCAATATGCAAATCCACGTCTCTATCTGTCAAGCCAATTAGGTGACTGTTTAAGCTTACTTGAGGCTGGGTGTTGCCTTACATTCATCTTGGAAGCCGAATATGTATTTTTTAGGGTATTTTTTTGGAAAAAAAGTATGTCTTGTAAGCCGGAAAATACGGTAGATGAGGTAAGCTAATACAGAGTGGCATAGGTGTAACTGAAATTAAGTCAGCAATAACCCATCAACACAAACTTGAATCTAATCTTATGAAATGATTTCAAGTTTACTGATATTAATAAATCAAAATTTAAAAATGAAAATGAAAATCAAATAAATCAAAATTTGAAAATGACAATCAAAATAAAATAAATCAAAATTTGAAAATGATAATCAGAATAAAATAAATCAAAATTTGAAAATGACAATCAAAATAAATCAAAATGTGAAAATGAAAATCAAAATAAATCAAAATGTGAAAATGATAATCAAAATAAATCAAAATTTGAAAATGACAATCAAAATAAAATAAATCAAAATTTGAAAATGATAATCAATATAAAATAAATCAAAATTTGAAAATAATAATCAAAATAAATCAAAATTTGAAAATGACAATCAAAATCAAATTAATAAAAATTTGAAAATGATAATCAGAATAAAATAAATCAAAATTTGAAAATGATAATCAGAATAAAATAAATCAAAATTTGAAAATAATAATCAAAATAAATCAAAATTTGAAAATGACAATCAGAATAAAATAAATCAAAATATATTAATCACTGTTTAAATCTAAAAGTTTGAATTTACAATTTTACATACCAAAGAAATAAAAAAAAATATATATATATATATATATATATATATATATATATATATATATATATATATATTAGTTGGAATGACATGAGTTTGAACCTGGGTTTCAAGCTTTTGCGATTGTCAGACAAACTGATTAATTTTTTAAAATTTTGGATTTATATAGGTTGCGTGTATTGGTGTTTTTTTGGAAGTGGGAGGTAAAACAGTCATTGTGACACCACTCATACTTATGCAAAGATACATGCACACCCGTACACCCATTGAGGTATGCAGACATACAAACACGTGCTCATCCATGGGTGCTCACACAAACATAAACATATGTGAACAGTATGGGACTTGACATATATATGTATATGTTTGCTGTTGTGTGCATACGTATGCATTTGATTGTTAAATTTCAATGATGGGATGTGTAGCCAATAATTCTCTTGAATGTAATGATGTCAACATGCAGACCATTTTTCTATTTTTTTGCTGAATAATATTTCCTCACACGCACATATATATGTATGATGGGGTCTGTGTAAAACTATGATAGGTAAAAATTGCTATTATTTTTAATTTTTAAGGCTGTTTTGTTATTATTTTAAAGCCGGTTATTTGCTTGTTTTTGGTGATTGTGCATATACATATATATATATATATATATATATATATATATATATATATATATATATATATATATACTTAGTGAGCCAGGAACTAACCACCAAGGTTTCACCTTCAGGGTAAAACTTTAGCCTAGGCATTGCAGTGTTGGGTGATATTTTTTTTTTTTTTTGGACCAACATGGATGTTTTTAGTCTTTTCTATTTTTCTGAATTTTTTCCCTTGTTTAAATATATTTTTATTTGCAGATTGTGTTATCCAAGTTATATATATATATATAAAGACTCTCTACTCATTTCCATAATGTAATCTATATGATATTATATGAACTGAGAATTTTAAATTTTGAATTGAGATTTTTACTGAGGAATATGCCTCCTCCAACTAAAAATGCTGAATCTGTACCTGTATGAGCTATCCTCCTTGATAACTTGACTCTACAAACTGAAGGGCAGTACTAGATTGACAGTTAGGTCTCATCATTTTACAGTTTAAATGGGTAGATGTAACTGTAAGTTCTAGACTAACAGTTTCTCATCTTGTACATCTTGCCTGTGGAACTCTCTTCCAGCATCTTGCTTCCCAGTCAACTTTGATCTTCAAAAATGTTGATACAATGACAATCATTGTCACATGTCTCCTTAAATCTTGTCCTTTTATTGTCCTCTCCCCTTAATAATAGTCTCATGCTCTTTCACACTCAGTAACCCATTGAATCTTAGATAGATTACGTTACAGTTGTTTTGAATTTTGTCAAGGATCTTGCAATATACAACAGGAGCATTAGTGTAGATATGGCACCAGTATTCAATGCACGGATGAATGGCAGATTTATAAACATGCAAGATTGTCTGGCACGACACAGAGAACCAACTTTCCTAGCAATAGACCTACCAATTGATTCAATAAAATTATGTAGGATAGATAACCCTTGACTTGAAGAATTTCAGATTGTAGTAGTCAGGGAAGTCTTCGGAGTTTGTTCAACACATTGACAGTTCTGAACATTTGCCACAGAATTAGAGTGATAGGCTCGAGATGTGGCTTCTGTCCGAAAAAGTTTGCAGAGTGGAGAGTAGTGATTCTGAACTCTATTAAATGATGACTGATCAACTCTAGCCAAGCAAAACTCCATTTTTGGTCTAACCTGACTCTTGTAAAGACAAATTATGGCAGAAGAAGTCTGATACTTCTTAGAGTGATAGAACGAGCTGACCATTTTCCAACATCTTTAACATTACATTGTATATATGTAAACATACAATGCCACCTTCACCCAAACTTTCCACTGACCAGCCAATGATAATACCCGAAGTTGCATTTCAATTCTCAAGCTGATCAGTGTGCACTGAAAGCTGTGAAAGGGCCTGCTGCATGCTCATAAGGTAACAAGATGAATGACAAATGCTCCATCAAGAAATAATGCAATACCAGTTTCCCCATATTATATATAGATGTTTTATTCAGGGTGTTGCCTTCTTGCCTGGGTGGGCAGTGTCATGTCCATTAAAAATAAATAAATAAAAATTAATTAGGCTCTCACTTTGTTGTGCCCATTAAAAAAAATAATTATACTCTTATTTTGTCATGCCCATTAAAAATAAATAAATAACAATTAATTAGACTTGCTGTGCCCATTAAAAAGAAATAAATAAAAATTTGTCATGCCCATTAAAAAAAATTTATTATAATCTCACTTTGTTGTGCCTATTAAAAAGAAATAAATAAAAATTAATTATAATCTCACTTTATTGTGCCCATTAAAAAGAAATAAAAATTAATTATACTCTTATTGTCATGCCCATTAAAAAAAGAAATAAATAAAAATTTGTCATGCCCATTAAAAAAAAAAATTATTATAATCTCACTTTGTCATGCCCATTAAAAAAGAAATAAATAAAAATTAATTAGACTCTCACTTTATTGTGCCCATTAAAATAAAATAAATAAAAATTAATTACTCTCACTTTGCTGTGCCATTAAAAAGAAATAAACAAAAATTAATTATAATCTCCCTTTATTGTGCCCATTAAAAAGAAATAAAAATTATAGTCTTTTTTTGTCATGCCCATTAAAAAGAAATAAATAAAAATTCATTATACTATCACCTATAATTATAATAAAATAATTATGACAATTATAATTATCATTATTATGATTCACTCTTTCTAAACCAATGAGAATCAACCCCACTCTTCTCCTCTACACTAACAAGAAGTGAACATGACATTTGACAAACATTTCAGCATCTTTACTTTCAGTTCCTGAAAGGCCGAAACATCAACATATCTTCTTAACACTCATAACAAAAACTGAAGAAAATTTTAAACACTTCTTTTTTTTTCCAACTAAATTATCTGCGCATTCAGTACACACATTATATACGAAATCATGCAAGAAAGACTATATACCATTTACTCAGAATTACTATCTCTCATGTCTTTAACACCACATAACAGCCACTGTCAATCAGATAATACGCGGTTTATTGTTTCCACATCTTGCTATTTCTCATTTTCTACAAGTATTTTGGTATACATAAATGTTGTGGGGGGGGGGTTATAATTATTTACCCAGAGTTATAACTCCACTACAGTATTACGTGACACAAGACAACTGCTATGTACATCTTATAGATCAGCTCCTCCCCTTACCAACTTCTCGCTCATCTACACATCTCGACGTGTGGCTGGCAATATGAATGTGAGTGATTGCTATTTTTTACAGCTTACCTTTTTGCAGGTTAACTAAAGCCAGAAAATATTTTTAGATTGTAAGAATTTTTTCTGAGATAATCCTACAAATTAACCCATAGCTGGAGGAGCGAAAATGTGGGTTTATACCTTCGCAAGTGTATTTGTCTATAAGTGAATATAATGAACTCTCTCTGATTTCACCATCTGCACATCCAGACATACAGCATCTGACATTCTTAAACGGTTGCCCATCTATGTACGGACCATGTTTGGGCTGGCAATAGAAACAGGTGACATTAGAACCACGTGATGAACAAGCCAGTCTTCCATGATAGGTAGACCAGAACTGACTTCACCAATCCCAATCATGACTGTTAGTATAGACCAACAACAGGATGTACCCTATATCCAGTTTTGTTGCCACTTGATCTCTAAAAGACCCCATCCACTCCTCCATTCCCATCAGTCAAAAAGGGGACATTAGAACCACGTGATGAACAAGCCAGTCTTCCATGATAGGTAGACCAGAACTGACTTCACCAATCCCAATCATGACTGTTAGTATAGACCAACAACAGGATGTACCCTATATCCAGTTTTGTTGCCACTTGATCTCTAAAAGACCCCATCCACTCCTCCATTCCCATCAGTCAAACAAGTGACATTAGAACCACGTGATGAACAAACCAGTCTTCCATGATAGGTAGACCAGAAGTGACTTCACCAATCCCAATCATGACTGTTAGTATAGACCAACAACGGGATGCACCCTATATCCAGTTTTGTTGCCACTTGATCTCTAAAAGACCCCATCCACTCCTCCATTCCCATCAGTCAAAAAGGTGACATTAGAACCACGTGATGAACAAGCCAGTCTTCCATGATAGGTAGACCAGAAGTGACTTCACCAATCCCAATCATGACTGTTAGTATAGACCAACAACAGGATGCACCCTATATCCAGTTTTGTTGCCACTTGATCTCTAAAAGACCCCATCCACTCCTTCATTCCCATCAGTCAAACAAGGTGACATTAGAATCATATGATGGACAAGACAGTCTTCCATGATAGGTAGACCAGAACTGACTTCACCAATCCCAATCATGACTGTTAGTATAGACCAACAACAGGATGTACCCTATATCCAGTTTTGTTGCCACTTGATCTCTAAAAGACCCCATCCACTCCTTCATTCCCATCAGTCAAACAAGGTGACATTAGAATCATATGATGGACAAGCCAGTCTTCCATGATAGGTAGACCAGAACTGACTTCACCAATCCCAATCATGACTGTTAGTATAGACCAACAACAGGATGTACCCTATATCCAGTTTTGTTGCCACTTGATCTCTAAAAAGACCCCATCCACTCCTCCATTCCCATCAGTCAAAAAGGTGACATTAGAACCATATGATGGACAAGCCAGTCTTCCATGATAGGTAGACCAGAACTGACTTCACCAATCCCAATCATGACTGTTAGTATAGACCAACAACAGGATGTACCCTATATCCAGTTTTGTTGCCACTT
The DNA here is from genome assembly GCA_903632075.3 of Acanthosepion pharaonis. NCBI lineage: Eukaryota > Metazoa > Mollusca > Cephalopoda > Sepiida > Sepiidae > Acanthosepion > Acanthosepion pharaonis. Next base: position 1,459,592 of record CAHIKZ030005202.1, on the reverse strand, counting down.
GATCTCTAAAAGACCCCATCCACTCCTTCCATTCCCATCAGTCAAACAAGGTGACATTAGAACCATATGATGGACAAGCCAGTCTTCCATGATAGGTAGACCAGAACTGACTTCACCAATCCCAATCATGACTGTTAGTATAGACCAACAACAGGATGCACCCTATATCCAGTTTTGTTGCCACTTGATCTCTAAAAGACCCCATCCACTCCTCCATTCCCATCAGTCAAAAAAGGTGACATTAGAACCACGTGATGAACAAGCCAGTCTTCCATGATAGGTAGACCAGAACTGACTTCACCAATCCCAATCATGACTGTTAGTATAGACCAACAACGGGATGCACCCTATATCCAGTTTTGTTGCCACTTGATCTCTAAAAGACCCCATCCACTCCTCCATTCCCATCAGTCAAAAAAGGTGACATTAGAACCATATGATGAACAAGCCAGTCTTCCATGATAGGTAGACCAGAAGTGACTTCACCAATCCCAATCATGACTGTTAGTATAGACCAACAACAGGATGCACCCTATATCCAGTTTTGTTGCCACTTGATCTCTAAAAGACCCCATCCACTCCTCCATTCCCATCAGTCAAAAAGGTGACATTAGAACCACGTGATGAACAAGCCAGTCTTCCATGATAGGTAGACCAGAAGTAACTTCACCAATCCCAATCATGACTGTTAGTATAGACCAACAATGGGATGCACCCTATATCCAGTTTTGTTGCCACTTGATCTCTAAAAAGACCCCATCCACTCCTTCATTCCCATCAGTCAAACAAGTGACATTAGAATCATATGATGGACAAGCCAGTCTTCCATGATAGGTAGACCAGAACTGACTTCACCAATCCCAATCATGACTGTTAGTATAGACCAACAACAGGATGCACCCTATATCCAGTTTTGTTGCCACTTGATCTCTAAAAGACCCCATCCACTCCTCCATTCCCATCAGTCAAAAAGGTGACATTAGAATCATATGATGGACAAGCCAGTCTTCCATGATAGGTAGACCAGAACTGACTTCACCAATCCCAATCATGACTGTTAGTATAGACCAACAACAGGATGCACCCTATATCCAGTTTTGTTGCCACTTGATCTCTAAAAAGACCTCATCCACTCCTCCATTCCCATCAGTCACGCCATTTAGAACATTTCAGAGAACCATTTGTTGGTCATAAAACAGAAACACTTAAGAACGAAATAAAACCATGTCTTCCTTTTTATACGTGGGTGTCCATAGTATCACATATACGAGTTCCACTTGAGGTCTGGAGTGAACTCAAGATCCAATAAACGCTTTGTCAGCTGCAATAGCAGCAGGTGTTGTAAATACTTACCTGGACATTTATAGTTAAAAAAAGTAATGTCCATAAAAATAAGGTCAGGACTAAATCAGATTCCATGCTAAGAAATCCATTTTAATCAGGATTTGGGGAGATGAAGTGGATGATGACAGAATCAGAGGAATGATTTAAAATTGATTGAAAGGATAAATCCCGTTTGACTTAAGGATAAACAGAAACGAAATAGAGAAAGGTGTGGGGTAGGGGAAGATAGATCAGAAAAAATATGGATTTTGTATCATTAAGAGGAATCATTGCATTTTGCTTTGGTTAGAAACTGGAGGGGGAGAGAGAGAGGGAAAGAGAAATCCTGTATTTTCTGAATAGCAAAGGTGATACTTCTGGCTTTGACCTGTGAATAGCATAATTTATAATTAGTTTATTACACAAGGTCTGATCAAAAAGTATCTGTATTGATGCTATAAAAAGAAAACACATATAAATTCCTGCATTTAATCTCCTTTGATGTAGTCTACTTCTGAGACCACACACTTTATCCAGCATCATTTATCTAAGATATATATATATATATATAAAAAACCATATTTTAAATCAATTAATTTATAATATTAATGCTCTGTAAATTTACATTGAGCACTATTTTGTAAAAATAAAAAAAAAAAAAAATATCTATAAGAACACCGGATTAATTTATAATATTAATGCTCTGTAAATTTACATTGAGCACTATTTTGTAAAAATAAAAAAAAAAAATATCTATAAGAACACCGGATTTTATATCTTACTGTTCTTTCTTTTTATTTATATACATATATATATATAAATAAAAGTGAACATTGAAGTCAACACTTAGAGGCGACAGGCTGTTTCATGCTAGACACAACCGTCAGGCCTGATGATTGTGTCTAGCATGAAACAGCTTGTTGACTTCAATGTTCACTTTTATATTTACACATGCTCTATCTCTGATATTGATCACTTTATCCCATAAATATAGCACACCTTAAGAGTATATTTCTTCATATATATATATATATATATATATATATATATATATATATATCAAAGGAGGTCCCAGGGGCACTCCCCAACCCATGATGTTTTTTTTTTTGATTTAAATGAAATTTAAATTTGAACAAGGTAATGATTCCTATCCAAAATATAGGAGAAAGTCAGAAGATGGGATGGTAGCGCTTGTTAGGGCCCCAGCTATGGACAAATAGTGAACCCCAAATAAAAACCAAATGCTATGAAAGTGTGAAAGTTCCTACTTTTTTTTTTTTTTGTAAAAATAGCAGCAATGCATTTTTTTATAAGGAAATTACCAGAAATACGTATTTATAGCAGAATTAACAATACATTTCATAGAAAATGAACATTTTTATCTGTAGTTGAAAGCATGCAATTGCATTCTGAATATATTTAGTTGAAGCCATAAAATTGTATTAAAAATGTCTTGATTTCAGCATGACATAACCTGTATCAGGCTGGACGTGTAGTTATTGCTAATGTAAGTTACACTGTTGTTATATGTATTTGTAATTGATAGAGGATTCCTTTTCTCTTTTTTAAATGAATAAAATGTACAACAATAACATGTGTCAACATGAATGACAAGAATGTGTTTTTTCATGGTGTTAATTACAATATTGATACTGTGTGTGTTAAAAATGTTTTCAGTGTTATTGCCTCTTTTGTTTTGTTAAAAGATTGTGCTTATTTTTGCTTGTTCCGAGAATTTCATTGTTAAGGGTAGCATTTGAGACCATTAACTGTGAATTTTTATGGAGTGAAGAAGAGATGTTTGTGTATTTCTTTTTTTACTACTGCTACTCTCCTGACCTCTACTGTCAGGACCCTACTATCTTTGGCTGTGGTGGAAGGGTCGTTTTTATAATGAAAGTTTCAGATTTTTAGGATGATGATATCATGTATCATCATGTATCGTCACTGGTGACAAGGTCATTTTAGAATGATGAACTAAATTCATCATTCTGGATCCAACATTTATATGGACTTTTGTCTTTATTCTGGTGTGAGGAACTTGCTCCTAAAGTTTGTAAATGTATCTATGATACATCATCTCTCTCTCTCTCTATATATATATATATATATATATATATATATATATATATATATATATATATATATATATATATATATATATATAAACGTCATCCACAGACAGACTGTTTCGCTGTTTCACAGCTCATCAGTGCGGCTAGACATCCGGTTGCCTCTAGCTAGGATCGAAACCCAACTGACACCAAGTCAGTCGGGGATTCTAACCATTAAGCTGTCGGCGCACGGTAGGAATGAAGGTGGATTTTTAGCGTATTTATTTTTAGAAACACGCCCAGTGACCGACAGTGACTTGATTCGCTTTTTGAAAGAGTCTCGCTATATAGCTATAAATAGTCACTGTTTACCAACCCACACTCTCCTCCCCAGAGAGCTCAACTGAAATTAATTTTTCAGGAGCCAATATATATTAAGGCATTTTTATGTTTATACATTCTTTTTATAGAGACAAATATTTAAGTAAATGCTCTGTTTATAACAAACAGTATTAAACAACATTTACCTGCCTGAAAGTCCAAGAAATTTTCACAGAAAATATTTATCCTCTGACAGGATTCGAACCTGTATCCTATACGAAACCGTCATTTAGCCTGATGTGCCTTTAACTGATTTGGCCACAGAGGAGCATTCGTTAGCAAGGTCGAATTTACTGTATTTAAACTTCAATCTTCCCTGAATCTCTCGTATAAGAATAGATATGTGTCGTGATGGTGATTTTTAAAAACACACGTGAACACACTCTGTTAAAACTGTTTTAAAACTTTAAATTTATCTGTTGCATCTATGGAATCTTTTGCAAAACAAGCAAAAGAGGTGCTTTCTTTGATGAATTTCATCTTAACACCAAGAAACTGATGAGAGAACTGGAAAGGCTTGGTATAAAAATAAGTAGACACAATATACTATTCAATGAAACACTCACACACACACACACTATATATATATATATATATATATATATATATATATATATATATATATATATATAATTTTACATCAAGCAAGATAATAAAGCCACAAAGATGGAAGGGGTTACTGAGTGTAAGCAAACAATAAAAGAAAAAGATTATGTTTTCAAGAAAAACAGGCCAAAATAATTATCACTATCCATCGTCTATGGCAATACAAACTGACTTTTTTTTTAATCATTTCAACCCAAACAAGGCAATATAGCCACTAAGACACAAAAGGTTACTGGGTGTGAAAGAATAAGAAAAAAAAAGAACAACCTTATTATGGAGAGAGAACAATAAAAGAATAGGAATTAAATGATTTAGTGATACAAGATAATAATAGCTTAGTGATACAAGTCTTACTAATTAACCCATAGCTGGGGGGAGAGGTGGATTCATACCTTTCCCAAGGGTGTTTGCATGTAAGTGAAAATAACAAATCCAGTAGGAATTGAAACTCAGCTATATCCAATTAACAATTCCAAGCCATTATCCACCCAAACGTCCAAGCTTACAGCACCTGGTATTCCCAAACAGTCACCCATCTAGGTACTGATAAGGCTCAATGTTGCTTAACTTTGGTGATCATTTAAGAATTGGTGTTTTAATGTTTTATGGCTATAAGCCTTTTGCAAGAAGTTATGGTAAGTCATAGATAATTAAAAAAAGGAAGCTGTGGAGAGGTATGATTGCCTATGTTCTAGAGCAATATGGCATTAAAAAAAAATGATTTTGTACCTCAAATATTATTTTTTTTCTAGATATGATGCATTATTTATTTTTAATTTTTGAATGTGATTTTGTTTTTTTCTAATTGACGGATTAATTTCCATTTTTTTAGACTTGAAAACATGATTCTTTGGAAGTTGTCTTATGAAATGTAACTTTCTAAAAATATGACTAAGAATTTCAGTGCTGCACTAGACAGGTTGCGAGAGCTCATCCATTTACAGTTGAGCCTCTAGGTGTAGCCATAACTTCTATGCTGACAGTTTCTTATTCAGCACCTCTTGGCTGTGGAACTCACTTCTGGCTGCATGCTTGCCAGCCAACTTTAATCTGCAAAAATTTAAATGCAATGTCAGTTACTGTCCTCCTGACTGGTCTTTTTTCGGTGCTAATATATAGCATGAGGTCTAACCCCCATTTCGTCTATAGCGTGAGGTCTACCACGGCATCAAACTGTAATATAATATTGTATGTGTATACATATTTATTTAAACCTTATATTATCATTCATATATTGATACACTATTTATATTAAAGGCAGAGAGGTAAAAATAAACATGCTATCAAATACAAGACACGCATTTATTTTAGTGATAAATATTTTGTATATCTTCTAGGAATGACACGAATAGATCATTGGAATTTTTTCTCATCATCTTCCATCAAAAATGATCAAGATGTGACTGGAACAGCTGACTACCAACACCTCGCATTTGGCTGATGGCCATGTGAGGGGAAGGGCACAGTAGACTTCCGCGCTGCACTTGTGTCAACGACATACTGAGGTAGAGCTCATGTTATAGTAGCACCCTTTTTCTCTTTCTACTCATTACTAATGTTTCTGTTTCAAATTTCTCCACATTCTGTAACGCCGCGTGTGTTAGTGGCTGTACTGCCTTGCTTGGTGTGATAATGATTTAAAAAATAAAAAAAAAAATAGATGACTACATCCTTAAAAAAAAAAATATATATATATATATATATATATATATATATATATCGATAGAATCAAAACAGGCAAGCCACAAATCTTTTTGTGTGTTTGCTTAAATGCTTTGCTAAACAGTGCCCAGGAGGCACGGTGGAGTAATAGATAGTGGCTTGGATTGAGGAATCGAGAGCAGAGTTTGTATTCCATTTGAATCCATTACCTCCACTTACATGCTAATACCCTTGGGAAAGGTATGAATCCTCTTCTCTCACCAGCTATGGGCAAATAGCAAGACAGACTGGGTTCTATAGCCTTGGATTGCAACTGGTCTACTGCAGAAAGATAATGGCAACCTACTGCAGGAAAAAATCTGCCTTGTCAGTCATGTATCAAAAGATACATGATTGCCTAAGTGTGTATCACACATGGCACATAACTGAGTGAATTTCATTTACGTGCTAATGTCCTTGGGAATCCTTTTCTTCTCCCCCCCCAGCTATGGGTAAATAGCAGGACAGACCAGGTTCTATAGCCTTGGATGGCAACTGGTCTACTGAAAGATACATGATTATCTAAGCGTGTATCACACATGGCACATAAATGAGTGAAACAATGCCAGACCACAATTGGTTTGGATTACATTCTAAACACACTTTTGTCAATCAATTCAATTTTTGGCAAACATTGATAATCTTGTCTACAATAAGACATAATATCAAAAGGACAGTTACTCTCACCAGATTTTTTTGATTTTTTTAACTGTATTCTTGGGCAATGTTTATATTGTTTTAAAAAAGCAAAGATTAGAATTGGAATAAAACTGAAAGATATGATGAAAGTGAATTTATACATTTTCTTTGTTCTTGAGAATTGACAACAAAAATATTAAACATTGTTTATTAGACTGTTTATTTACAAGAATAATTTTATTTACAACATTCTAACCGATTGCGACAGCTTTTAGGGAGATGTAATTGAATATACTTTAAGTTTAATGTTTAAAAAACTTATTCAATATTATTATTGTTAAAGAATTTTAAATAGTGTTTATTATTTTTGACACCATTTCTCAAGAACAAAGAAAACAAATTTACTTTCATATTTTTTTTTATTTTTAGTCATTTTATCCCAAGCAAGGCAGGAATGCCACCAGTACACAGGGGGTTACAGAGAGTGAAGGTCAGAGAAAAACATTGGTATAGGAGTGGACTGAGGAAAGGATACAAGGTGAATGGGGTTCAAGAAGATAGTGATTGACATTGCATTTAAATTTTTGAAGACTGTAGCTATCAGGGAAGTAAGGAAACTGAAGGGAGTTCCACAGGCAGGAAGTGCGAGAAAAGACACCATTGAAGTAGAAATGGCAGTTACATTTAGCTAATTCAACAGTAAAAGGGTGGGACCTACATTCCAATCTAGTAGCATGCTTAAATTCATATAGTCGCAGCACCAGGCAATGTCTTTAATCAAAAAAATTGAAAAACACTATTTTTTATTTTACTAATAATTTAAGCATAACAAGGCTTCTGTTAGTCCAAAAGTAAACATAAACCTATAACAAGCATGAAGCGAGACTCAAATATTTCAAATTGTTACTCCATTCAATTTATGGAAAATAACTGAAATTTCTAACTCTCATTAGAAGGCTCATTATCATCAGTGTTTTGACTGTAAATCCATGTGATTTTTCATCTTCATTATGGCTGATTTTTTCCAAACTTGTCCATCCATTCAGGCCCATTTCTGTTTTTTTCATTACCCACAGAGACAACCTGTGGTTTTACACTACAACTATGCAAATGCAACCTGAGATCAATCGCTGAGATCAATCGCTACATGTTTTCATTTTTTTATTTTTATTTGTTGTTAAAGAAAGCAGACCACGAATTTTGGTGTCTATATTTCTGAGATGAGGTATTATAATTATTTACATTGTTCAGACAGTTATCCTCATCTTTACTGCCATATTCATGACATTTTGACGGTTGTACGCTCCGGCCTTCTTCAGAATCTATCTATATTTCTGAAATGAGGTATTGTAACTATTTTTACACTATTTGCATTGTTTAGAATGTTGTCCTCATCTTTATTGCCATATTCATGACGTGGAACTAGAACAAACTACCCTGGTGAATGAAATAAAGGATTCAGTTCAAAATTCCAAACCACCTGAAGAAGGTCAGAGCTTACATTGGCCGAAACATCGTGAATATGGCAATAAAGGACAACATTCTGAACAATGCAATTACTGTAAATAATTACAATACCTCACTCAGAAATATAGACAAATCCTGAAGAAGGCCGGAGCGTACAACGGCCGAAACGTCGTGAATATGACGATAAAGATGAGGACAACATTCTGAACAATGCAAATATTGGTAAATAATTACAATACCTCACTCAGAAATATAGACAGATCCTGAAGAAGGCCGGAGCGTACAACGGCCGAAACGTCGTGAATATGGCAACGAAGATGAGTACAACAATCAGAAGCGTAAAAAAAATAGACCACAAATTTTTTTAAATACCAGTCATTGTTTTTTTTTTTTTTTACATTGAGTACCTTTTAAAATTTTACATGTATAATTTTTAAATTGTGTATTTTTACATGGAAAAAAGGACTTGTGTTGGAACTGATTAAAAAATTACAAGGTAGAAATAATGATAAAAAAGTAAAACTAAAAAAAAGTAAGTAAAATTCAAAATAATAAAAATGAGCATCTCCTCCTCCAAAAATAGAGAATAAAACCAATCACCTGGCAAATTTGAAGATTTGAAATGGAATGAAAAAAAAAAAACACAAGTGAGAAGGAAAAAAAATAGTTACGACGTGAAAAATAACGCAAAAAAACAAACATTACATTTTAAAAAAAGACTTAAAAAAATTCTCCTCACCTTCGGTCAAGGGATTTAGATCGATTTCAGTCATTTAGTTTTTAAAATAATTACAAAAAGCATCAGGTCAATTGACCAAGGGCAAAAAATATTGAAGACATATTTGATAACCAAAAATACGCAGGTAAATAATATTAGAAAAAAAAAAAATATAGGAATCCGGTGTTGAGTGAAAATAAATCCCCCTGTTTTTTACGTCCTCCAATTTTAATTTTATCTGATAATAATCTTAGTTTAAAGCCAATTATACGATTTTAATTTTTTTTTAAATGTATTTAATTTATTATAAAATTCCGTTTAACAATAAATTTAGCAAGTGATACTACAAGACAGGAGACATATAATGAAGAACCGGGTTATAAATAAGAAAAAACAAAAAGTAGAGGAGAAAATATTGACTTACACCGCCCACGTGAATTTTAAAAGTAATTCCTGATTTCAATAAGTTTCAGTTTTATTTTAAAGATGTACATTTTTGATGTTTGATAAATGTAATAATATAACATATTTACTTTGTTTTGATTGCATCCAGTTACACTCAACAGTGTTAAAGAATTTGATCGCTGAATTTTTTTCTGGTGATTTTATTTCAATTTAAATTTATCACAACAACGGTTTTGTTTTGTTTTTTCCCCCGATGTTGTGTACTATAATAGCAAATCATGGACTTGCCTGCATTCAAATACTTGGTAAGTAACAGTGATAATTTTTTTTTTTTTTGGCGGGTAACAATTAAATTACTTCTTAGACTCAATAGGAGAGACCAGTTGCTTAAAAATAAAGTTTAAGGAAATTTTACATTACAATACAACCCTAAATTTTAGGTAAATTTGCAGATAATGCCCGCCAGTGAACAATTTTAAAAAATGCATTATTCCTGGTATAAAAAAAAGCCTGATTATTACAAAAATAGAAATAAAAATTAAGAAGGAAAGACTACCTTTTCTAAGAGATATTGCCAATCCTAGTTGGATCCCGGCCGGATACAGCCTGAAACTATGTTACCTATGGTCAATCCCTAAAGAAAAGTACTTTTTGAACTAAAAAAACAAAAAGGTGAGCAGAGGCTCTTTTTGTTATCTTTTGCACAGCCGCAGGTTGGCTTAACCTTATTATTATTTTTTTTGTGTATTGTAATTGTTAAACTTTTATTTTTTTTTAAATATTTTGTTAGAGTAGGCTCGGATTGAGGAGGATTCGAATTCCAGTTGAATTTACACTCACTTACATGCCCATTCCCTTGGGGAAGTTATAAATCCTCTTCTTTTCCTCCCAGCTATGGTTCAGTACAGACCGGGTTATAGCCTTTGATGGCAACTGGTCTACCGCAGAAAGAAATGGCAACCTACTGCGGGAAGAAAAAAAACTGACTCATCAGTCATAAAAGAGCCGTAACTGACCGAGTCAGAAAATAGGTTATCCTATTTTCAGGAAAAGGGACGAATTTTTGCAAGCACCCTTTTTAGATTGTAATAAAGTTTTTTTTTTTTTCTTTCTTTCTTTTGGAATTGCATTCTTTTTTCATTATTACTTCGGAGCAGTGGCGAAAATACTTACAGCAGCGTTTATTTTCTGAAAATCCCTCACCATACTGAGCATATTGCTATTGCAGTCAGGCTTTTTTTTTTTTTTTTTTTTTTTTTAAAAATTGGTCACTGGAACATTATCTGCAAATTTACCAAATTTTCTACAGGGAAAATAATAATCGTGCTTGACAAATTCGATCAGAGGAAAGAAAGAAAACAAAACTTCAGAGATTCAGGTAATAATCAATATGTCTCTTGAGCTTGACTACTGGTTAAAACGTCATTAATAAAAATTAAAACAATTGACTAAAAATAAAATAATACTGATGCAATCTCATCACAATATTTTGACACCTCAACAAGGCTGGTGTATACTACCCTCCCAACCAGGGGTGTTGATTGGGAGCAGTGCTTTGTGACACTTGCTATCTTTTTTTGTTCGACATACATTTCATTTATATACGTTACAAATTATTAGACTTGTAGAGGTCAGTTATTTGGTGTAACCTCTCGAATTTATATTTATGCAAAATACCACAAAATAAGCCACACAAAACTGTTTTTATAACAAACAATATTCATATTTACGTATGTCAATGATATAAAAGTATAATTAATAAGATATTTTTTTAGGTACAAATTTTAATGATCGAAATAATTTTATACTTTTATTTCGATAATTAATAAGAGTTACTTCCCTTTGACTGGAATTAAAGTCTTTACTGAGGAAATTATTTTTTTATCTGACCTCAAAAAGTTGAATGGACTTGCCGCTAAAAATTGTTCACCGTGAGAGAGTTGTAAGAATTCTGGAAAGATGAGAATATGTTGATAAAATTTTAGCTTCAGAAAAGTTGAAAGAGTGAATGTTCCATAATGTTTAATTAATTTCCGTTGCTTGTAGTTGAATATTTGTAATATGCTGATGTTTGTAATGTTCATAATTAAGTTTCAGTACATACATGTATGTGTGCATGTGTGAATATGTTTTCATAGTGTCCGCCTGTAAAGGGTCGAAACGTGATTTCGTTAAATGCTACATTTTAGTAAGCGAGAAAAATCAAAAAGAAGGAAGAATGAACTTGTGTTTGGTATAATCAACGTAATCACGTGATCAGCTCAAAAGAGAATTTCTGATTTTTGGCAGAAAAATGATTTTGAATAACGTGTAGGCGAGAACATGATTTTTAATATTAACTGACTAATAAGAGGCGAGAAAAATATCAAGGCTCTGTGATCCACTTTTTGCACAGATTTGCACAAAAAGTAGCAGCAGGATGCTAACAACTGGGATTGTAAAAGAAATGTTTGTCGCAGATTGTTTCCACATCACAGAAAATAAATCACTATGTTCAGACTCGAACAACGAGGACAGAAAGAAAATACCGAAAACTCGATTTGCAAGTCCTATTTCACAAATCCCAATGCACGCCACCAGTCAGAAAAATAACTCACTCTCCAACAGATGTGGTAGCCAAAATAACCGACTTGTTCTTCACCAATTTGAGAACACCAACTGCTTTTATCGGATGAGCATTTTTTCCATTCGTCGACAGCTGGGAGAGGATGTTCAGTATTTTGCATATCAAAATACTTTTATAGCGACTCCTGCAACGGACTTCTTTTTTTAATTTAAATATTCCATCTTCAGCATGTCATGAGGAATACATGCCCTTTTGTTTGGTAAGTAATTTTCTTTTTCGCCACATTTTCTGTCAAATACACATGATGTGCTGTCACTTGGTTTGACGAGATAAGTCACCGTTTTCTTCGCTATACAACTCTAAGCATAACAGAGCGTGAAAATTTTTCGCAGATTTTGATATTATTCTGTGACTTTTTGGGGTTTTTTCTTCTATATCCCTGAATTTGTTTTATCATGCTAGGTATCAAAAAACACAATATAAAATTCACTATTTTTATTCATAATGTTGAATGTATTAAATTATTCAACTTTTTAACAAGAAAAATCTCAAATTACTGTTAAAAATTGCTGCAAAACATTGTTGATTTATGACGTGTCTCTTATTTGTGCATTGTATTTATTTTCAACACTTCTAATTGAATTCTTCACCTATATTGCATACGATCCATTATTGTACATAATTAGGTTACAATAAAATTTGTGTTTTATATGAATATTAGCTTATGAAAATTGAGATTTAGTAGAGTTAGGTCCCCCACGCTTTATAGGTTCAGATTAAATAATTACAAATTTTTGCGTATTTTGACATAATTCTGAGTTTTATTTTTGCTCAAATTTGTGAATTTGTTTTGCCCATTCTGGTCTTGAAAAAAAACAGTAAATAAAATTCATTATTTCTTCATCCATAATTTTAACACATCCATAATGTTGAATGTGTTAAAATTATTTAACTTTTCAAACAAGAAAAATCTCAAATTGCTGTTTAAAATTGCTGCAAAACATTGTTGATTTATTTAAGATGGAATGATCTATTACGATATGTCACTAATTTGTATTTAGATACATTGTATTTATTTTCAATTTTTCTATTTGAATTGTTCAACTATATTGCATATGATCCATTAGTGTACATAAATGAAAAGATAGGGTCTTACATATAATATGGAGATTCTTCTGTGTTTCTGGAGAAGCCATGTTTAAGACTCCAGATTCAAACAGGCTAGATTCATCTTCTATGTCCCAAGCAAGGACATATTCCACAAAAGGGAAACAGTGAGTCTTGGCTTTTTCCAAATTGAGGACTGCTAGCTGGAGAGAATTTCTTTTTATATTTGAGAAAAATATATTCTCTAAGGGAAATGGCACTATGTGATTATAAGCTGTAGCTTGTGCTGGAGGAGGCAGATTTAGCTTCAGCCCAGGTTTGTCTACTGTAAACTGACTGAAGGACTGCCACTTTGATCACTGTATGGATTGATGTCACTAAGCAGACATCACATGAACTGTGTGACTTATCTTGACCAAAGGGAGATAATCGCCTTTTGTATCCCTACAAAGTCTTGGACCATGTACTCTATAAACTATAGTCAAGGTCAGTCTTGTTTGCATCATAGAAATTAAAGCAAGAGAAAATAATTTAGATTATGTAATAAAGTAAGTAATATTTGTAATTCATGAATTACTGTAAACCCTGATTTTCAATATATTTTACATTTATTAACCTTATTTCATCAGTGGTACTCATATGAATTCCTGACCAATGATAACTCTTTTCTTCCTGATTTTCAGTGCCAGGGCCAGTCCTAGGATCTCGACTTTGATATGGGGCCCCCACTCTCTACTACATGTCAAGTTTCCCAAACTGGGAGCCACAAACCCTCGAAGGAAAGTTGGTGGGGAAGGGCAGCGCTTTTTTAAAATTACCAAAAATCTGGGAATTATCCAATTTAAATGAATATTTCAGAGCATATTCATTAACAATTTACTTTTATAATAAATTGTTGTTTTTTTTATTTAAAAATAAAACTGAAAAAATGTTATTCTTTTTGCAATAACCACCAATATTTTCATGGTTAAATTTTACTCAAAAAAATGTTTAAGTCACAAATATTTACAAAGTTTACAAAGATTCCAACACACAGGATTGATGTTAAAAACTTGTTTTAAAAACATTATTTCAGTTTTCGGGAAAATTTATCTTTAAACATTCTTATTTTTTCAATGATTATTTTCTCGGTTTTATCTTACTAGCAATGTAAAAAATAGGGACTAGAAATTTTATTTTAATTACTAGCCATGAACTTCTGGTTAGTATTACTATTAGTAAAAAAAAAAATCAAAGTTCCTCCTTAGTGGATGATCTAGGAATAAAAAATAATTTTACTGTGTTAATTGATTTAAAAGAACTGTTCAGAAAGAAAATTACAATAAAAAAAAAAATAAAATAAAACAAGCACTTCTGAAATTAGCACTCCCCCACTTCCCAGTAGGCATCAGGCCCCCATGTGATTGAGAGGTTTGGAGTAGTAAGCACCATCCCTGTCAATTATTCTAGATGATTATTGAAAATATAACATCGGTAGAAAAAAAATAAAAAAAAATAAAAAGTGAAATAAAATGCTGCTGAAACTAGCCCTTTTGGGGGTCCAACCTCGTTGGGGTTTCCTGTGTAATACACACCCCACTGGCCATGCAGATACACGATGTATATCATTAGTTGATGACTGACAATGTAACATCAGTTTAAAAAAAATGGCAGGTGGCCATGAAACTGCTAAAAAAAATGTCAGAGGCCATAATGGGGCCCATAAAAGTGCCCCCACCCTAGTTTGGGAGTAAGATGCACTGGTTCTTTTCAGTGCATTTTGGTGCAATTGTTGTATGTGGATTCTACCATAATGTGTGCATCTCTACCAGTCGAAACCTGCATATAAAGAAGTAATCGAGTGTCAAAATGATAGCGAAAGCTGTTCCGAATCATTTAGTATACAAATATGCAATAAGGGTAAAACTACTCCATCTCTGTGATTTTAATGTCAAATGTTACATCCCACGATGCTTGTCAAAGAATAATAATTGCAATGTTGTTATTCTCACAGAACTGTTGTGTTCATATACAGACCTGTTGCCAGAAAATTATTTACCTTTTTCATTTTAGTGAGCAAATTATTTTAAAAAAATACCAGCAATACAAACAGTTATACATTTTTTTAAAAAAATATGACTAGCTATAGATTTCTTCAAGGAAAAATATTCCCAGAAATAGATTTTTGAAGAAAAACATATTATCAGCAATAAAAATTTTGTCGGCATTAAATAACCCATTGAGGGTTGTATGCCATAAAACAAAATAAATCAAAGCAAACTGATTTCTTACAAAGAATATATATTCTATTCCTATGACCCTATCCTAAAACTCTTGTCGACACTAAATAACTCATTGACATTGATATGCTGTAAAAAAAAAAATGAACAAAACCAAACTGATTTCTTACAAAGAATGCATATTCTATTCATATGAACCTATCCTAAAAATCTTGTCAGCATTAAATAATCCATTGAGGTGTTGATATGCCGTTAAAATAAACCAAACCTGTCTTACATATTGTTATGAGGGAGAATATTTCTCTACAAGTTTGGGCTTGGCTGTCAGACAAAAAAATACACCTACATCAAGAGGAGTAGCAGGAGGAGTAGTAGCTTTTGCTGAAAACAGTCATTCACAGCTAAACATTCTTTTCCTTAGCTTCTATTCTACATTATGTTTCCCTGTTCCAAAAGGTAATAAACTTGTCGTTAAACGAATTCCAGTTTTCTACTATTGTTTTTGATAAGTCAGTTACAACACATATCCATAAGTCTTTCATTCGTCCATGCCTCAAATATTGCTGCCACATATAATCTGATGCTCCTGCTATATATTTAGAGATTCTTGATAAAATCCAAAGAAGAATCAGCAATATTATTAGTCCCAACCTGATGTCTCGGCTCCAGTCACTTTCCCACCGCCACAAAGTTGCCTCCATGTGACTTTTCAATAAATACTTTTGTGGTACTTGTTCAGATGAGCTCTTTGCTATGGTACCTAGACTTTATGAATTTAAGTACAGTACTAGATAAGCAACAAGGTCTCATCGGTTTACAGTTAATTTGGTGAGATGTAATCATAAGTTCTGTACTAACACTTTCTTGCACTTCTCGCATGTGGAATTTTTTCTGACTTCTTGCTTTCCAGACAACTTTGATCTTCAAAAATTTAAATGCAAAGTCAATCGTTATCTACTGTCTTCTTGATTCCTCTTCCTTTATTGTTCTCACTTCTCGCCTGTGGAACTCTCTTCCGGCTTCATGCTTTCCAGCCAAATTTGATCTTCAAAAATTTAAATGCAAATTCAATCGTTATCTACTGTCTTCTTGATTCCTCTTCCTTTATTGTTCTCACTTCTTGCCTGTGGAACTCTCTTCCGGCTTCATGCTTTCCAGCCAACTTTGATCTTCAAAAATTGAAATGCAAATTCAATCGTTATCTACTGTCTTCTTGATTCCTCTTCCTTTATTGTTCTCACTTCTCACCTGTGGAACTCTCTTCCGGCTTCATGCTTTCCAGCCAACTTTGATCTTCAAAAATTGAAATGCAATGTCAATCGTTATCTACTGTCTTCTTGATTCCTCTTCCTTTATTGTTCTCACTTCTCGCCTGTGGAACTCTCTTCCGGCTTCATGCTTTCAAGCCAACTTTGATCTTCAAAAATTTAAATGCAAATTCAATCGTTATCTACTATCTTCTTGATTCCTCTTCATTTATTGTTCTCACTTCTCGCCTGTGGAACTCTCTTCCGGCTTCATGCTTTCCAACCAACTTTGATCTTCAAAAATTTAAATGCAATGTCAGTTATTATCTACTGTCTTCCTGATTACTCTTCTATTATTCTTGCACCTCAATAAGGCTTCAGTTTTCTAATTCTCTCACACCCAGTAACGCCTTTACTGCCTTACATGGGGTGAATTTGATTAAAAAAACAAAACAAGACCCAATCGATCAGAAAACAGTGACTAAAAAACAACACATATTATTCTAAATAATTCATTGAATAAAATCTAACAATTTTAAGCAAACATAAGCTTATTGATCCTGAGATATCAATAATTGATTACTGAAATGCCTACATCAAGAGAAGTAGCAGGAGGAGCAGTAGCTTTTGTAGAAAACAGTCATTCACAGCTAAATTTTCTGGAAAGATAAGAGTGTAAATTAATATCATTAGAAATCTTTTTTAGTAAAAAAGATAAAAAGCTATATTGTAAGTTGATATACGAAAATCTGTCATTTTGTTTTAATCATTTCTCTCCAAGCAAGGCAATAAAGCCACAAAGACAGACACAACCTTTTACTGAGTGTAAGGGAATATGAGAAAAAGAAAACATTATTAAGGAGAAAGAATAATAAAAGAACAAGACAAATAATCCAAAATAGTTATCATTATCCATCATTTATGGCAGTGATTCACAATTCCGTCACTGCATACAAATATATATATATGTGTGTGTGTGTGTGTGTGTAGAAATAGTAATGTTACAGCATTAGTATTTGGATAAATGAATAAGTATAAAACTTTTTGTCCCACATTAGCTAAAATGGCTTTATCAATTTTATTGCAATTTTCTACTTATTTGAATTCGGCTTCTCAACCCTAAATAACATAAAAAATAAGAAACAAGGAAGAGTACGCTCAACTGAAGAAGAAATTAGGGTCTGTTTAGCACGCATACGACCAAACATTGAAGAAATTGCAAAAAAAAAATGCCAGGCACCGGCTTTTTAACTAAATAAGCTGCATAAATAGTTGAGTAAGTTCATATTTGTGCGTGCGTGTGTGTGTTTTGTTTTTTTTTTTTTTTAAATCTAAGGTTTTATTTCACTACATTTAAATGTATACCCATTAAAAATTTGGCTAAGTGTGCCATTGCTTAAAAGGTTGGGAAATACTGGTCTATAATAATACAAACAGGCCAGAAATATTTTTTTTAATCATTTCACCCTAAGGAAGGCAATAAAGCCACTAAGACACTTGATGAAGAGAAAAAACACTATTTAGGAGAAAGAATTTCAGTCTGAATTTCTGGGATGAGGAATTATCATTATTTCCACTATTTATTTTTGGATCATTATCCCCATCTTTGTTGTTGTTATCACAACATTTTGGCCATTGTGCTAACCCCATGGGACAATGGGCTAGTATATAAAAGCATTGGTTTGTGAATTTGGTAACATTGTGGTTGTGAGTTCAATCCCTGGGTCAGGCAGTATGTACTTGCACTCAGTGAAAATGGTCAAGTAATAACTGAACATATCTGTCTATATCTCTGAGATGAGGTATTATGATTACTTGCATTATTTACATTATTCGGACTGTTATCCTCATCTTCATTGCAATATTCACAACGTTTGGGCCTCTATATCTCTGAGATGAGGTATTATGATTACTTGCATTATTTGCATTATTCAGACTGTTATCCTCATCTTCATTGCTATATTCACAATGTTTCGGTCTCCATATCTCTGAGATGAGGTATCATGATTACTTGCATTATTTACATTATTCGGACTGTTATCCTCATCTTCATTGCCATATTCACAACGTTTGGGCCTCTATATCTCTGAGATGAGGTATTATGATTACTTGCATTATTTACATTATTCGGACTGTTATCCTCATCTTCATTGCCATATTCACAACGTTTCGGCCTCTATATCTCTGAGATGAGGTATTATGATTACTTGCATTATTTACATTATTCAGACTGTTATCCTCATCTTCATTGCCATATTCACAATGTTTCGGCCTCTATATGTCTTGAG
This sequence comes from Acanthosepion pharaonis, assembly GCA_903632075.3. Taxonomy (NCBI): domain Eukaryota; kingdom Metazoa; phylum Mollusca; class Cephalopoda; order Sepiida; family Sepiidae; genus Acanthosepion; species Acanthosepion pharaonis. The sequence continues at coordinate 1,440,871 of CAHIKZ030005202.1, read as the reverse complement.
ATGAGGTATTGTGATTACTTGCATTATTTACATGATTTGGACTGTAAATGCTTACTTACAAATGCTGCAAGAGTTTGCCATTGATAACAAACCTCTATAAATCAGACGAGCAGGGTATTTCCAACAAGATGGTGCACCGCCTCATTTTGCCTGAACTGTTCACGCTCTTCTTGAACAAAGTTTCCCAAATTGTTGAATAGGTCGTGGCAGACTGTTGACATGGCCAACACACTACCCTGATCTGACACTCTGTGACTTCTAGTTATGGGGTATGATAAAGGATCGTGTGTATAGCAAAAACGTTAGCAGCATCAAAGAACTCCAGGACAGAAGAAAAGGTGTAATATCAAACATTCTCAGTGAAGTGTGTGTCTAGGCATTAAATTGTACTGTTCATCGCTGGTTTTTGTTCAATCGTGCTGGTGGACAGTTGGAGACTGTTCAGTAAATTCTGAATAAATGATTCCTTGCATACTAGAGTTACCATAATTTTGACTAATCCTGTATTTCTGGGGAGAACATCAGTTATGTTAATGATATTTTCTTATTTGTAGGTAAGTCTATCATTGGGCCCGTGTGTCACAGACAATTGTTCCTGTTTCCTGTCAGCCTGGCCTCTAAGACAACTCTTTCTCGGACTACCTTAAAGAAACATTTTGATGAAGAAGTTTTATTCAGGCAAGAATATATGACAAACACGCTGATGTGTTCCAAGAAAGAGGTCAAAGATTACCTTCATAATTATGACTACTTGCTCAGAATGAAACGTAATAAATTTGTGAAAATGATCGACCTTTTTGCCACAAACTACATTAATGTGCGTGATGTGCTCACCTATCCGGACATCTTCAAGCGTAAATACGAAACCGTGAAGATGCGAATCGATGACTTGAAACAGAACACCGACCTGAAGAATATCCGCCTCTCGATGATCAATGTCTCCCAGAAAGAGTTCAACAGACGCTACCAGACGTATGTTGAGGACACACACGCCCGCCTGCAGTTTCATGACAAATGCGGGCTTCTGATGAAGTCTCTCAACTGTTCCGAAGCAGTTGCGGCCTCCCTCATTAATTCGTCCATATGGCTCGACAATTCTAAACTGTCAACCATTCAAAAAAAACTGGATGTCTATCTGTCAGCTGATCCTGAATTGACTTCTGTCATTCAAAAGAGGATTTGGTTGCTTTCATTTCCTCTGACTGATATTGAAGTCAAATTAAACGAACTGAAGCGGTTAGATGTTCCGACATTTATTTGGAAGAAGTCTTTGAATGGGTTAATGAAGTCAACAGGTAAAGAATACACAGCGCTTCTCCAAAGAATGGTCATTGATAGATCTGTATATGATAATTGCATTTCTAAGGAGGAATACCTGTGCAAACACTTGGAATGTGACGAATCTGTTTTGCGAGCAATGATTGCCAGTTATCCGCATCTGTTATCTGTGAACATTGCAAAGTTGCAGAACCATTTGACATTCCTTCGGGATGAATTTGGTTTCTCGAACAAAGATATCATCGCAAATGCTCGTGTATTCAAATTTAGTGAGGAGACTCTCCGATTACGATTTTATGAGTTACAAGAATTAGGACTTACAGTGCCTGAACTTCACGTGTTGATAAAAGATAGCAAAAGGTTTGCTGCTTATCTTAGCAAATTAAAAGAATCTTTTATATAAAAAAAGTGGTTGTCAGTTTTATTCATTTTGTATTTTTTATTTATTTTTTTTATTCTTATTTGGTTTCTTTTAATTTTATCAATTTTACATCTTTCTGTTTTCGTTAATTTTTATTTTTATTTATTTTTACTTTTGAATTATTTATTATATTTTGAGTTTTTATTCTTATTTTTTATTTTTAGTTACTTTTAATGTTTTTTATTATTTTTAATTGTACTTATTTTCATTTTTTGTTATTTTTATTTTTGTTTTTCATATTATTCATTTTTTAGTTTTTTATTTACTTTTTTATTTTAGTTATCTATCGTTTATTTTCTATCTTTTTATTTTGATTTATTTTTTACTTTTCATACTTATTTTTTATTTTATTCTTATTCTTTATTTTTAGTTTAATTATATTTTATTAATTTTATTTTTTTAGTTATTTTTTTAATGTCTTATTTTATTCTAATTCTTACTTTTAACTATATTTTATTACTTTTTTGTTACTTTTACTGTTTTTAATCTTATATTTAATATTCTTATTTTGAATTTTGATTTATTTTTTATTTTTAGCTATATTTTACTATTTTTTATTTTTAGTTACTTTTAATGTTTTTTATTATTTTTAATTGTACTTATTTTTCATTTTTTGTTATTTTTATTTTTGTTTTTCATATTATTCATTTTTTAGTTTTTTTATTTACTCTTTATTTTTGTTATCTATTGTTTTATTTTCTATCTTTTTATTTTGATTTATTTTTTTACTTTTCATACTTATTTTACTTTATTCTTATTCTTTATTTTTAGTTTAATTATATTTTGTTAATTTTATTTTTTAGTTATTTTTTTTAATGTTTTATTTTTATTCTAATTCTTACTTTTAACTATATTTTATTACTTTTACTGTTTTTAATCTTATATTTAATATTCTTATTTTTTAATTTTGATTTATTTTTTTATTTTTATCTATATTTTATTATTTTTATTTTTAGTTACTTTTACTGTTTTTATTCTTATTTTTATTTATTATTATTATTTTTAATTTTGATTTATTTTTATTTTGATTTATTATTTCTTATTCATTTTTTTAGTTTTTATTTACTTTTTATTTTTTTTAGTTATCATTTATTTTCTATCTTTTTTATTCTGATTTATTTTTTTATTTATCTTTTACTTTTAATATTTACTTTTTATTCTTATTTCTATTTTTAGTTATATTTTTGTTAATTTTTATTTTATTTTTTATTATTTTTTATTCTTTTTTATTTTACTTATTTTTTATTTTTTATTCATTTTTTCTTTTTAGTTATTTTTTGGTTCTGATTTATTCTTCTTATTTATTTTTTATTTATATTATTTATTTCATATTTTTATGCATTTTTTATTTTTAGTTATCTATTATTTATTTTCTATCTTTTTATTCTGATTTTTATTTGATCAAACTATCTCAAACATTCATAAGTCTATGACGCCAACCATCACAGTCATCCATCAATCTCAGAAAGTCATCAGGGTGGCACTCTGTGTCATAACATATTTGGTCAATGGAGGTGATTGCTGGGTGACCAACCTTTCTTGCTCCATGGTTAGTTGTCCAGAGCAATAGATCACTACTTGTGAGTTCTTGTTTTGCTCACCAGCAGTGTCCTGCAATGTACATTCTTTATTCATGTAAGATTGTAGAAATATCAGGGATGGGTCCATAAAGCTGTGATATATTGCTGTTATATATGGTCTGGAGCCCCCACTGTTCGTCTTAGGGTCCTCGATAAAATCCAGAGATGAATATGCAATGTGGTTGGCCCTGATCTGGCATCTTGTTTACAGTCGCTCTCTCACAGACGTGTCATCGCTTCCCTCTGTCTTTTCTACAAATACTTTCATGGTAACTGCTCTGACAAGATTCTTTTGTTGGTTCCCAAACTGCATGAATTTAAACGTGCTACTAGGTCGGCATCTCAGTCCCACCCTTTCACTGTCAAAACAGTTAAATGTAGCCGTCTCTTCTACTCCAATAGCTTCATGTCTCACACTTCCTGTCCGTGGAACCCCCTTCTTCTTACTTGCTTCCCTGATAGTTATAATCTCCAACTATTCAAATGCAATGTCAATTGACATCTCCAGATGCCTTGATCTATTCCCTGTCCTTCTTTTCATCCTTTCCTCTATCACACCTCTTTACTCTTGCTCCCACTTTCTGTATCCCCTTGCGTGATAGTGGCACTCTTGCCTTGCTTCGGGTGAAAAGTTAAAAAAATAAATGTTGCCTCCAAGAGATGTTAAGTATATCCCTCAGCATTCTAGTGAAAGTTCGATCAATCTTAGGCAGTGTTTCTCAAGTTTTTTAATCAATGGCACACCTAGGAGGAAATTAAAATTTTTAAAGGGTTTACATTTGTATGTTATGAAATCAAATCATACATATAAAATATATACACACAAATATGATCTTATTTTATTTCAATGTTTCTATTCAACTATTTGTGAAGCTTATTTAATAAAATACTAGAACTGTACCATTACTACTTACACAGACACATATATATGTACACCATGGCAGTATTTTATGGCATACTAGCAGTAGAGCCCGGCATTGCCCGGGGATGTAACAGTAAGTGATAGATCAAGTATCAACCATCATAAAGACTGAAAAATAAAATTAACAAAGATTATTGTTTAAGATTGACGGACACGCATGTCTTAAATAGGTTTTTTTTTTTTTTTTTTTACGAATTGGTAAAACCCAAACTCAAACAAAAACATTGTTTTCAATCGTTATGAGTCTACAGAGTGAATAGAATTTTTCAATTTTATTATAAACAATTGTCTTGTAAATGGATTTTTTAAAGCATTCTGAATCTAAAAATAAAGAAAAAAGTGTGCAAGACAATAAGAAACACTACCTGCCAAAAAAAAAAGTGAAGTTTTGTTGAAATCAGTTGAAAAATGTAGGAAATCCGATCCCATATATAAATGAACACACACACACACACAACCTGGGTTTTTATAATAAGTATAACTCGATATGAGTTGTCTCCCTTACATTCTCGAAACAGCGATGCCTCTTAATCGTGTTTTCAAATTGATTTCGTGCAAAAACAATTGTGTTTTTCCAATTTTTGGCGCTGTCAGAACTACCGCAAGGTAATTTTATATAGTCCCGTGAAGTTTTGTTGAAATCGGTTGACAAATGTAGGAAATCCGATCCAATATATAAACGAACATACACACACACAACCTGGGTTTTATAATAAGTATGATTTAAGAGGACAGAGACAAGTAGGATCGATTCCTCCAGGCAACCCCAATCCCGTTTCAGTAAGAGGAGTAGGATCGATTCTTCCAAGCAACCCGAATCCCTTTTCATTAAGACTCTAGAGTTTTTATTTTCCATACATTAACACGACTTCTACTGTGGCTTAACAGAATCTTCGCTTGAGGTTGTCTTGTAGATCAGATTTCCATATTACATTCATTTTTTTCAAGAGTTTCCAAACTTTAGCTATGCAAATTTTCATATCCTTTTCAGTAGAATTTATCTTACTTCCTACATATGATTTATTATTTTTATCTATTTTTTTTATCTTCGTTTATTAATAATTGTATTGTAATACATAAAAATCATTTTATTTTATTTTTTTTTCTTTTAACTGTTTTTCTGCCTTGTTATGATTTTTTGTTTATCTTTGATGACTTTTTAGACTTTAATACGAGTTTTTTTCTTGAATTTTGAGATAATTTTTATGTTCTTTTAATTTTTTTTAAAAATATTTCTTTACCACCATCTTGGATTTTCTTAGTTGTAATCACTGTTTTTCTGTTTATTTATTTTGATCTTTTGACAGTTTCCTTCACCAGAAATGGTGTATTTTTTACTCTGTTGGCAATCATTCAACAGTGATGCATTGTGGGATACTAGAGAAGCTGCATTAGTTTTTTTTTTTTTGTTTTATCTTCATTAATAATTTGACAACAGTTAATGCCAATGTAATTCTTAAAAGAAAATGATTTCAAAAAGGATAAACAAAGCCACTTTGAGATTGTGCAATAAAATTTGCAGAAAATTTGTGACAAGTTTTGTGACATTGTTATCTGCTCGTCGTTCACTGCACCTGTGATAACATTCAAGGTTGATTGTATTTGCGTATACACCCAACTCACTGTGTGCACAGGTTTGTCTTCTTGGTTGTAATCAACAAATAATAACAATGACGATAATTGTTTTTAAAGACACTGGTTGCGAGATCACAATAATACGATTTCTCACTTAGCTGCCTAATCTTTCCTTTCTGATGAACTGGTCCCTTCCTCACCAGCCTCTGGCCTTGGCAATTGTTAATTTCTTATTACCAGTCTTTCTATCACTGACCACTAGGCAGCTACTAACTCCTCTGATTACCTACCTAGTTCTCTCATGGCTGGACCACTTTCTTTTCGATTTCCTGCCTTTCTCTGCTTATATGAATAATGGCTGGGGTTCTAGCCCCTTATCCATCCACTTGGGTTCTAAAAGTTTTGGGGCCACCCCAAAACCACATGGGTGGTCAAATCTTCAAAGGACTACTTTTATGATTATCTAAAATTATTGATAAAATTTTATGTTTGCTAATTCAAAGGTGAACTGGAGACATGAATCCTGAAAACCCGGCAAGGATTGCCTCAAGGATTATATATTATGATAATAAAACAAATTATATATTATAATAATAAATTATATATTATGATAATAAAACAAATTATATATCGTAATAATAAATTACATATGATAATAAAACAAATAATATACTAATAAATTATGATAATAAAACAAATTATATATAATAATAAATTATATATTATGATAAAACATTATATTAATAATAAATTATATATTATGATAATAAAACAAATTATATATTACAATAATAAATTATATATTATGATAATAAAACAAATTATATATTATAATTATATTATATATGATAATAAAACATATAATAATAAATTATATGTTATGATAATAAAACAAATTATAATAAAAATTTCATTATAATAATTATATATTATGATAAACAAATATGTTATGATGATAAAACAAATTATATATTATGATAATAAGGCAAATTATACTGTCCTACTGAAAGTAAGTTAACACAAATGATAATAAAAAAAAAATTATCTTTTTTGCAGATAATCGATAAATCTTAACTAAACAATATATTCATTAAGAAAAACATTTATCAAATAAATTACAACCACTTTCAAAATTTTTTATCAAGCTGGGATAAAATTTCTTGTGCACGTGTAAAAATCAAAATAACATATGTTCATTTTTTCCGGTAAGCTGTGTATACTGCGGTCGACCAATATAGCTCAAAGTGTGCAGTTAGAGACTAAATTTAAAAAAACAAAAAATATACCAAGAGCAAAAGAACTTCCTGAAGCTTTAAAAATTACATAGTTGAAGCCTATAATAATAGAAAAGGCTACAAAAATCTATCAAAATGATTTGGAGTACACATCTCCAACATGGGACAAGTTATTTATAAATGGAAGGGCTTTGGTATGATGGCATCACAATCAAGATGGAAAAATAACTGCAAGTGTGAGTAGACATCTGGTTCAGCTAGCCTAGACAAATTCTTCAGTGACCTCTGTAGTTCTCCAAGGCTCCCTGACCAATCTTGGAACAAATGTGAAAACGTCTACAGTGTGACAAAATTAGAAAACAACAGTTTTTTCAGTATTTACATTAGTCGGACTATTGTCCTCATCTTTGTCACAACGTTTTGGCTGTTGTATGCTCTGGCCTTCTTCAGGTAATTGGAATTTCGAACTGAATCCTTTATTTCCATCATTGGGATAGACTGTTCCACATGCCATGTTTGATGGATGTCAGTTATCAGTTATCCTCTGAAAGTTCTCCACTGCCTTAACCAGGAATTGAACTCACCTTCTTTGGGTCTGTCACTGGATCTAACCAACGCCTTTATCCACTGTGCCATGTGTCCTTGAGGACTTCTGGGTATTATAAACCTAATGTTTTCAGCATCATTTTTACCAGTGCTCATATTGCAATTTTGCTGTTATCATTGCATGTCTTTACCAGAGTTCATATTGCAACTTTGTTATCATTGCTTTTCTCTGGCACTCCTTATTACTTGGTTGGAATTTCGAACTGAACCCTTATAAAGGGTTCAGTTCGAAATTCCAACCACCTGAAGAAGGCCGGAGCGTACAATGGCCGAAACGTTGTGACAAATATGGCAACAAAGATGAGGACAATAGTCCGACTAATGTAAATACTGTACATAATACCTCATCTCAGAAATATAGACAGACTCTGATGGTTTTTTTCATAGCAGAATGCCTAGAAAAAAAGTCACTGCTTATGAAAAACCTCAAACAAACTCAGCTTAACTATACCAAATCTCATATTAATAAGCTAGAAATATTCTGTCTAAAGGTTTTATGGTCAGATGAGACCAAACTATAACATTTTGGGAGGAACAATAGGCTGGTGACCTCTTAGCATGGCTTTTGGAGAGAAGAATTTGGTGCCAACAGTTAAACATGGCAACTGCATTATGCTTTGCTCCAGCTGGAACAGGCAAAATAGACATTAACAGCAGAATAAACTCTGCAAGATACCAAACAATTTTGAATGAAAATGTCTTGCCTTAGTTCAAAAGTTGGGTTTAGGTCTGGACTGGTTCTTCCAAGGGGGGCAATAATCCATCAAAGCAAATTCACAAAAGAACGTGTTCGAAAAAAGAAATTTAAAGTCTTGGAATGGCCTAATCACGATCTGAAGGAATTGAAAATATGTGGTTCCAATTAAAGAAGGCAGTACATACAAGAAACCCAGGTAATGTGTCTATATTTCTGAGATGAGGTATTATGTACACTATTTACATTATTCAGACTATTGTCCTCATCTTTGTTGCTATATTTATTACAATGTTTCAGCCTTTCAGTATCTGTTTATATTTCTGAGATGAGGTATTATGTACACTATTTACATTATTCAGACTATTGCCCTCATCTTTGTTGCTATATTTATTACAATGTTTCAGCCTTTCAGTATCTGTTTATATTTCTGAGATGAGGTATTATGTACACTATTTACATTATTCAGAATATTGCCCTCATCTTTGTTGCTATATTTATTACAATGTTTCAGCCTTTCAGTATCTGTTTATATTTCTGAGATGAGGTATTATGTACACTATTTACATTATTCAGACTATTGTCCTCATCTTTGTTGCTATATTTATTACAATGTTTCAGCCTTTCAGTATCTGTTTATATTTCTGAGATGAGGTATTATGTACACTATTTACATTATTCAGAATATTGCCCTCATCTTTTGTTGCTATATTTATTACAATGTTTCAGCCTTTCAGTATCTGTTTATATTTCTGAGATGAGGTATTATGTACACTATTTACATTATTCAGACTATTGTCCTCATCTTTGTTGCTATATTTATCACAATGTTTCAGCCTTTCAGTATCTGTCTATATTTCTGAGATGAGGTATTATGTACACTATTTACATTATTCAGAATATTGCCCTCATCTTTGTCGCCATGTTTATCACATTTCGGCTGTTGTACGCTCCAGCCTTCTTCAGGTGGTTGGAATGTCGAACTGAAGCCTTTATTTCACTCACTGCGGTAGACTGTTCTAGTTCCATGTGCCATGTCTAATGGATGTCAGTTATCTCCTGTTAGTTTCCCTCTCAAAGTTCTCCACTGCCTTAACCAGGTATTGAACTCACAACTCTTTGGGTCCTGTCACTGGATCTAACTAATGCCTTTATCCATTGTGTCATGTGTCCTTGAGGACAGTGGATAAAGGCAATAGTTAGATCTAGTGACAGGACCCAAAGTGTATGAGTTCAATACCTAGTTAAGGCGGTGGAGAACTTGTTGCTGGACTTGAAAGAGAATGAGAAACTGAGAAGAATAGTTGACAAAGAAGGTGTTTTGCCTACATATCGATAAAGGACTTGCACCCAAATATTTTTCCACATGTCGAAGCAAATATCATTTCTTTCCCTACCACATGGATGGTGGAATCTGAATTTTCAGTTGTTGTGGATGTAATAAATTAGATTTCAAAAGCAGAGGAACTATCAGACTAAGACTGAATGACACCATCAAAATTGATATTGATATCCTGCGTTTATCCTTGTTTGCTAAAATAAATTTAAAAATATAAATAGACTACCTTGTCATTTTATTGAGTATTTTAGTGTAAAAACTGAACAGTAGGAGTGGTTCACTTGAATTTTTGGAAGAAAAAAGTGGTCCATGGGCTGAAAAATGTTGAGAAGCACTGATATAGCCAATGAATTTGTAAAATGATTTAAAAATATCTAATCATAATTTCGTGGTATCAGGCTGCAACTATAGAAGGGAGATTACTAAAGCCTTTTGTCAACAGAAGTTATTTCCCTTAGATCAGTGGGTTGGTTGGCTGATTTTGTTTATCAACCACTGTGTTATTTAATACCGAAATCAAAATATTTTGAATGCAATTTTTTGTCTTCAACTACAGATAAAATGTATTGTTCGTAATTCTCCTATAAATATGTATTTTTATACTTTCATATTGTTTTCTTTAGGCTTTTTCACGGGAAAGCAGCATAGCGTAATGAAAAAGGCCACAAACTTAACGAAAATAAAGTTTTATCGCCAAAATGTTTATGTTATTATTAAGATGAAAGACCAAAGTATTTTTTAATTAGTTTTTGAAATTTTTTAATCCTTTCGAACACGTTCGAAATTTTGGTTAGTCTTCTTTTGTTTACGTCATCGCGATGACATGAAAATAACATATTTTTTTTTTTTTTTTTTTGCGCTTTTTCTGTTGAAAACGCATTGATTTGGAAATTCTTGTAAACATCAAATAATTGTCCGATTTTACTGAGATTTTCAGGACTTATTCACAAATGAATGAAATTATTTTCGAAATGTTTTTTTTTTTTTTAGAAAATTTTGGTAAAAAAATATTTTTTTTTTAAATATGTTACCCCCGCACTTAATTTTATGAAATTTCGCAAGCTTTTTCTTTTTGTTGGTGGGTTGCTATTTGGCATAGCTGGGGCCATAGCTTTTAAAACGTTATATTTTTACAATGCTATTTTTTTTTTTTTAAGCATTTCACCCCAAGTAAGGAGGAGGTACCACTAGCACGCAGGGGGTTACGGAAAATGAGAGAGAGAAAAGAGTGTTGTGTAAGGGAGATTGAGGAAAGAAAAAAGAACATGGATCAAAGGCAACAAAAGATGGCGATTGACGTTGCATTTAAATTTTTGAAGGTTGTATTTATCAGGGAAGCAAGTAAGAGGAAGATAGTTTCAATGTCGGGAAGTATGAAGAAAGAAGCTTCTAGAGTAGAAGTGGCGATTATATTTAACTATTTCAACAATAAATGGATGGGACCCAGATGCCAATCTGTAACAATATTTAACATGGCGTACGGACAAAAAGGGTTAAAACAAAATGATTTAAAATTTTTGTCAGACACAGAATTATTTTCCCAGGATATGAGAATAGATGTATGAATCTTGTTGAAAAAGTTAAACAATGCAGTTCGTCGAACAGGTGCAGGATCAGAGGTTAAGGTCGGCTGTTGAGAGATGTCCGGCTTGACTGAGAAAATTGTCAGCCAAAATATGCCTGAGAAAAATTACAATTGTAAACAGATTTAAAACAGAAGACGACGTCAGAAAATGTGACAACATATAATGGCTCCTCCCGAGGGAGGAGGGGATCTTCCAAAATTGGAAATGTGAAATAAAAAACGAAAGAAAACAACTGGTTGAATTTTGGGAGATTTGCATAAAATCTACCTATTCGCCCGCACCACACCAGTTGAAAGGGACACCCATGAATACAAGTACTCACGTGGGCCAAAGTTAGTTGGAGTTGGATTTGGAGAAAGTTGAGGCCATTTCCAGTTGCCGTTGCAGTCGCAGTGAGGTTGCGACCGGGAGAAAGAGATTTCTGATATAACGCTGCTTGCCAACCTGATGAAGATAATAATTATGAAGAAAAACTCCTACGAATAACCTTGTGCCGTCCGTGAAAGTACAAATCGCAGTACTTGAAGATTCTTAAAGAAGCTACCCTCAATTTTCGTTCCGTCGCCAATTATTTGAACGGGTTGGGAAAAGAAGAAAAAGAACAAAGAAAAGAACTGTAAATATTTTTTTTTATTCTGATATAAACATCACATCGTGACTTATTCGGGCGTCGTCCATTTTATTTTTCAATTTTGTATGCACGTGTTCAACTCCTTGGTTTAGCTTGGTTAAGATACCCCACTGGAAATTCGGCTCAACCGTCTTAAGATCAAAAATCACATCGTAGGTAAGAAAGGTCACAGTTTAAGAGGTCAACTTAGAGATCAGCTACTGTGTCAAATGCCATCAACGACCGACGGGTGGGCTGGCGGCCTGTTCTCTGATATCAGGATCGATCCTGACCAAGCGAGCAGACCGGGATTGAACCTGACTATCGCCATACCTGGTGACGGAAGCAGACCGGTAGTAGTCGGGACACCAGGGTGAAAAAGCTCGTCAAAGCATGTGGTCTGTGGGAGAGTGTCTGAAGTCAAGAAGACAATTCAGGGCCGATTACATAACAGATCCTTCTTTGCAATTTCCACCTGAACCCAGTCTTCCATGAGGAACTCTGCTACGTCGTACAAGAGGTGTAATAGTCAAACAATAAGACGTAAAATGGAGAAATGCAATGGAGACTCCGAGGTCGTAAACAGGCGTTCTGATTGCTTTCGTACACCAAGATTAATGCAACGACTGCAGAAGAAAGTGATGGAAGACCCAGGTAAGGGAATGCGGGCTTTTGGCGCGGGAAATGGATGTTGCAATTTCCACCATGAACCCAGTCTTCCATGAGGACCTCTGCTATGTCGTACAAGAGGTGTAAAATTCAACTTTTTCCGAAAAAAAAAAGAGAGAAACTGTTTGAAAAAGGCAATGAAAGTCCCGAACAAGGTGAAACAACCTGTTGAACCAGGGATAGGCTGGTTCTTCTCTGATGAAAAGAAATTTTATCAAGACCACTTGCACAACACCCAGAACAACAGATGACTTGCCTAGAATCCAAATGACATTCCTCGTGTCATGGTAACTAACTTTCTCCAAACTGTGATGGTTTTGTGGTGTGTCTTCAGTAAGGATGATGTCAAGCCACCTCACATCTTTAAACAGAGTCCTAGTCTCAACTGGGTATGTGAAGTTGCTGAACATTGTGGTCGAGCCTTGCTTGGAGTGTGACCATATGTGTGGCAGCATGATTCAGCTCAGTGCCACACCTCCAGGAAGAGTCAGAAGTGGTTGTCAGATTATGTTTTATGATTTCACCAGCGGCAACGTCTTGCTCCATAACTTCCCTGATTGTAATCCCATGGATTGGTATGTGCGAGACGGAGTTGACATTACAGATACTTCTTTGGATTTTATCGAAATCCTCGAGATGAACAGTGGGGGCACCAGACCAGATATGGCAACAGTATTCAATGCAAGGATGAATGGTAGATTTGTAGATGTGTGAGATGGACTCTGACGAGAAATACAGTGGCATTATCACCTTCCTTGGGGTGAAATGATTCAAAGAAAAAAAGAGTGTCTTCCTTAATAACAGGAGTAGTTAAGTTCGCCAACCGCCCAATTCACACTCCTCTCTGACTTTTGAATAGGAGTAGATGTTTATCCCTTTAAGATTGGGTTTCCGGTTCTTTCTAAAATCTACTTCAACTCTATACTTCTAACGTCTAAACCTCTACTTTGATTGGCACTCGTGTCTTGTATTTGTAAAAAATTAAAATAAATAAAAGTTAACATTGAAGTCAGCACCCAGAATTTTTTTCATGCTTAAAAGCAAACGCTGGGCCTGACGATTGCATAAAACAGACTGTCCACCCTGGGTGTTGACATCAGTGTCCACTTTTATATTTACATGCAGTCTATTCCTGGTATTGAGCACTTTTGGATTTTGTCGAGAACCTCGAGATGAACGGCAGGGACGCCAGACCAGATATAGCAACGTATTCAATGCAAGGTCGAATGGTAGATTTGTAGATGTGTAAGATGGACTCTGACGAGAAATAACTTTTGGCACGACACAGTGAACCAACTTTCCTTACGATCGACTGGCTTTGGACATATCACTCCGTAAGAGCTTCAGTTCTAGTGGGGAAGTCAGGTGTGAGCACTTTGTGAAAACTGGTCAAAATTTAACAAGAGTACCCGCAAAAAAAAAAAAAAAAGAAAAAAAATCAGTTTTTCAAAAATGGTTTTCTCTTGGCACCGCTAATTTATTACTTCGTTAAATTTTATTTACTTTATCGTCCTGGGTAAGACGATAAACTACATCCGGCAGCCAGGCCTTTGATCAGAAGTCAAAGTCTTAATTGCTAGTGTTTCCAGGTACCCCTGACACGAGGTGGTAGCACCAGTAAGTGACCCAAATATGGGCAAATAGTTAACACCCGCAAAAGGTTCCAAAACACGATGAAAGTATAAAATAGGTTTTAATACCAGCTGTACATTTTGGGAAAAAATTTTACCAGCAATATATTTTTGGAAAAAATATTACTAGCAATACATCTTTGACAAAAAAAAAATGTTACCAGCAATAAAAATCTTGTCGGCATTAAATAACCCATTAAGGCCGTAAAACAAAATAAACCAAATCAAACTGATTTCTTACAAAGAATACATATTCTATTCATACGAACCTATCCTAAAAATCTTGTTGGCATTAAATAACCCATAGAGGTTGATATGCCGTAAAACAAAATAAACCAAACCAAACTGATTTCTTACAAAGAATACATATCCTATCCATACGAACCTATCCTAAAAATCTTGTCGGCATTAAATAACCCATTGAGGTTGATATGCCGTAAAACAAAATAAACAAAAACAAATTGATTTCTTACAAAGAATACATATTCTATTCATACGAATTTATCCTAAAAATCTTGTCGGCATTAAATAACCCATAGAGGTTGATATGCCGTAAAACAAAATAAACCAAACCAAACTGATTTCTTACAAAGAATACATATTCTATTCATACAAACCTATCCTAAAAATCTTGTCGGCATTAAATAACTCATTGAGGTTGATATGCCGTAAAACAAAATAAACCAAACCAAACTGATGTCTTACAAAGAATACATATTCTATTCATACGAACCTATCCTAAAAATGTTGTCGGCATTAAATAACTCATTGAGATTGATATGCCATAAATCAAAACAAATAAAAAAAATAATGTTTTTTTTATTGAGTATTGCCAACAAAAATATTAAGCACTGTTCTTGTAAATAAAGTCTAATAAATAAATAGTGTTTTACATTTTTGTTGTCAATTCTCAAGGCAAAAAGTATTATAAATAAAGATGAATTCATGTGGTGACAGCAAATAAAAGAATTGCTCGGCAATTGCATTTTGTCAAAAGTTAAAATTACATTTATTTGTAGTAATGTTTATTTAATATTTTTCTTCTCTTGTTCACAAGCATTTTCATAAATTTTTGAATAAAAAAATTGTCTTCATAGTTATTCTTTTATATGGTAAATAATAAACATTCCTTTTTTTTAGTCGATGGGCACAATTGTGTAAATATAAGATTTGTTGTGCAATGGGTGGCATGTGAAAAAGTTCAGCGTAAATTTATATTAGGTTCTTTTAAAACTAAATCTTAATTTAAGATAATAAGAAAAAAAAGGAATTTTTAGCAACAATAGAAATTACTACAATGTGGGCTAACAGGTCATCCAGTGACCAAACAACAGACGTTATTTTGTGAAAAGCTTCTAAAATCGACCCCTCAGTGACAAAGGTCAAGAGACACGACAGGCTTTCACGGGTGAATGCATTCGACCAATGCTATTTATAATTAGGTTCTTTTAAAAAATTAAAAATTAATTTATATTAGATTGTTTTAAAAATAAAAATAAAACATAATTTAAGAACATAAGAAAAAAGAAGGAATTTTTAGCAACAATAGAAATTACGGGTAATTTGCTTTTTAAGCCCCGCGCTAAATATGTAATAAAAGTTTCCCAAATAATTATATTTAGGTGTAAATGTATATGCATAATTCGAAAATAATAAAGAAATTTTGATAAAATCTACCGTTTTGTAGTTATCGACAAGAGAAATTCGAACTCATTCGCATCGCGGCAGCCATTACTGACATTGTTTGCAGATATTTGTGCGGAATAACCATTTTTTATTGCGTACGTAATGAGTCCATAGTTGCGTAGTAATTCAGTCAAATAAGAACCGTAAATAGGCCGTTAACAAGGTAATCTTACGGGCAAATCTGCTCAGTAAGCGAATGGATACGAACAACGCTAGTAATGGCTGCCGTGCCGTAACGCGAATGAGTCCGAACTTTTATTATCGATAACTCCTAAACGGTAGATTTTATCAAAATTTCTTTGTTATTTTCGAATTAAGTATGTAAATTTGCACTATACATATAATTATTCGGAAAATTTTTATTACACATTTAGCGCGGGGCTTAAAAAGTAAATTACCCGAAATTACTACAATGTGGGCTAACTGGTCATCCAACAACAGACGTTATTTTGTGTAAAGCTTTTCAAATGACCCCCCAGTGAGAAAGGTCAAGGAGCACTCCAGGATTTCACGGGTGTATGCGATCGACCAGTGCTATTTATAATTAGGTTCTATAGTGGGTTATCAGTTATAGTGAAGTGTATGAGTGTTGAAACAGATTAGTTTCATTTGGCCTTGTTAGTCAGACAGCCCACCATAAGAGGGGTATAAAACAAGAAAATCAAATTGTAACGTGGAACAACAAATTTATATACATATAAATCAATTTAGGTCTTTAAAAATAAAATTAATGTATTTTGGTTGATACAATATCGTCAAAATGTTCGTAGTAGTCCTTGCAAGAATGAGTTTATGTGTAGTTATGTGTGTATGTATGTATGAGCGTTATCGTAGGGTAGGAATGTCTTTGAAGTAATCGCTCAGTCTTAAAATGTTCCGTTCCTTTATCAAGTATAAAAAAGGTGAGGGAGAAAGGTAAAGTTCATAATAACGATCGCTTGACGTTGTCAAGAGACGTGTTAATACGCTTCTCTCTCTCTCCCTCCCCCCTCTCTCTCTCTGGTGACAGGCGAACTTACCCATCTTTTGTTTGTGGGGCTTGAAAAGGTCACTTGGGAATTCACTCCCGGATATGATTCGGGCCTTTCCATTAAACGATGAACAAATTTTCGCGTCGGTTCGCTAAAAGGTCCGTAAAAGAATTTGTTTCTGAGAATTAAAGGTTATTTGAATTTTGTTTTTAAATGTTTTCTATTGGCCGAAAAACATTTCGCATCAAGGTATGAAATTTCACGAGTTTTGTTTTGGATTCGCTTTTGCGTGTGTGTTAAGCAAAGTTTGTAAATTTTTAATTCCTAACAAAATCAATGAGTCGGTGCTTAGCATTTGAATTTTTAAATCTAGAACTTGTTTTTGTTCACTACAGTTCTTTTAAAAAATTAAAAAAATAATTGATATTAGGTTATTTTAAAAATAAAAATTAAACTTAATTTAAAAAAATAAGAAAAAAAAAAGAATTTTTAGCAATAATAGAAATTACGGGTAATTTGCTTTTTAAGCCCCGCGCTAAATATGTAATAAAAATTTCCCTCAAATTCTGCCTGTTCTAAATTTTTATCGCATCATACCATCTTATTCGAAAATTGGAAAAATATAATAATAAAAAAAACGCATCCGAGAAACATTGTCGGTTAAATTTAATAAAACGAAATAGTCTGCATATAAATTCTAGACAATTTTCTTAATGTAACAACTTGTATCTGCCCATAAGTAAATTGTCTAGGATTTGTATGCAGACAACTTCGTGTCATGATTTATATTTTAAAAAAATCCGGTGTGTTGGAATTTAACGTAGATCACATTCGATTGGTTAATCACGATAAAGCCCACAAGCTGATTTTTTAAAAGTATTCTGCTTTTGAAATTAGATTAATCTATTTCTCGCCTGTGGGTTGACATCGCCCGAGGAGGCACATTTGTAATTGTGTGCAAATTTTCGGGATAACAACTGAGACATTACTCTATTTATTGAACAATTTAGTTCATGCCACATTGACTGATAAACTCCTACAACAAAATATTCTCAAATTGCCATATTAGTAGAAAAACTCACTCTCTTATAATTTCAAAAAATTCAACCTTAGCGTTGCGACTGCACGCTCCACAAGATTCTATCCGTTAACAATGATACATATAAAGAAAAATTAAAAAAAAAAAATATTTCGATTAGCATTTAATTTTTTCGTCTCGGATGCTACCTAGATTTTACTAAAATCAAAATAATTTCCATGCGTGAGGATAACTGAATGTAAAGTTGAAATTATTTGTGTATTAAAGAAAAACCTTATACAGCTTATAATTTTTAAAAACAAGGATCATAACATTCATCGAGTGATTTGTAGGTTAATGCAACTTTAACATTTTGTTTGCGAAGGGATTTCGCCATTTTATATCATTAACTTTATTAATCTACTTTTTGTATGAATGATTCAATGTGATATATATATATATATATATATATATATATATATATATATATATATATATATGAATGTGATAACGAATATATTTTTATATTAGTGAATTTTATCAAAAACAAATTTAGTTCGATAAAGTCCTAAAGGACGAAACGCGTCACATGAAAACTTTTTACAATTTCTCTGATATATATATATATATATATATATATATATATATATATATATATATATATGAGAGAGAGAGAGAGAGAGAGAGAGAGATATGTTTGGAGGTACAAAATTTCATCACTGCCATAAACAGACAAAAAATTAGTTTTATTATTACCGCTCATGATAATAAAAAGTAAAAATGAAAAACAGGCTAGCTGACCGGTTTCGTACCTCGCTCGACAGAACTAAATCGAGTAAATTATATATATATATATATATATATATATATATATATATATATATATATATATTTTTAAAGATGTTTTTAGGTACAAAATTTAATGATCGAAATAAAAGTATAAAACTTAATATTAAGAGACATATTTTTTTTAAAAAAAAAGGCGAAGCAACCGGTTTCGCTCCCGCTCTTCAGGCTTCAACTAGAGATTTAAAATTAACACAAAAAATGTACAATAAAAGGAATTGTAATATATATATATATATATATATATATATATATATATAAAATAAAACAATGGACAAAGTTTATTGGTGGGAAGAAAAAAAAATTAAATGGTAACTAGAGGCCTAATATAAAGTCCTTCTGTTTACAAAGAGAAGGCTTTAAAGATAGAATATAGATGGCCTCCAACACATTTAGGTGGTAATTTGAATGGGACTTCCTAAGGATGGTAAAAACGTCACCACTAAAACTAACAGCACAATTATGGCTATTTATAAGGTGTTCTGCGATGGAAGACCCGTATGTATTGGTCAAAATGTCCGAGGGAGTGTACTTCCGGTTTCGGATTTTCGCTGGAATGTGTTGTTTAATTCTAACATCTAACCTTTGCACCGTTCTCTCTTTGTAGTACGAACCGCAACCATATTTAAAGGAATAAATTAATGAACTGTTAGGGTGTGGTGGGAGAACATACTTACGTATAGACGGAAGGACAGGCCTGGCAGAGAAAATAACACGAGTGTTAGCGGCAAAGTAACAAGGTCGAACTGCCGTAGAAACCTGCTTAGCAAACCTATCACTGACAATACCTAGCCGTAGGTACAAAAGACATCTTACTTTGTTAAATTCAGCAACCTTTTTTTTAATAATTGCTTGAACAATGCCTAATGGGTAGGCATTGTTGCAGAGAGTAGAAGCAATAAACCTGAGTTCATCATCCAACTTGATGTCCGAACAGATCATGAGAGCCCTATGGCTAAGGGTCTTAATTAAATTAATTTTGCGTTTCCTGGGACAAAAAGAATCCCAACGGATATACAAACCATTAAACGTCGTTTATGGTTTTTTATTTTTACTTTTTATTATCATGAGTGGTAATAACAAAACTATTTTTTGTCTTATATATATATATATATATATATATATATATATATATATATATATAGTCTTGTCTCATTAAATAAAGTAGACAAATTTTGTCTACTTACTTTTAATAGGATCCCCTCCTAATTACGGATAAGTTTCTTAGTATCCTTATTAAAGAAAAAAAGAAAATTACCATGTTGATGCATATTCATTTTATTCCAAGTACTTTCGACATTAGCACAATGTCATCATCAGGTCTTACATTTACAACAGCATGTCTGTCCACATTCATAATTTAGGAAAATTCTTGTCAAAAACACATCTATACATTCTCATGAAAATAATAAACATAAACTAAAAATTCTTGAATCTATCTATATTAAAAACATTGAAACCAACCCTTAATAAAATTAATTATGAATACTGCACAAATGTTTTAAAATGTTTGCATCAGATAGTTTAGAAATATCTAGGTTTTAACTAATAGTTTTAAATAGTTTTTTTTTTAATATTTAGACATCGAAATCCCATCGACTTGGGTATTCATGGTTATTATTGAAGATAAATTCCATCTCTGTTACCGAACATATAAACCCCAAAAATAAATCTTCGGGAATTAAGGCGGGACCCAGTTGACGTGTCATTAGAAATTTGTAAGGTATTCTGAAGCGGGGGGGAGGGGTGCAAATTGACAATATCAAAGGACATCATATGCTTGTTTTCAGAACACAAAGAAGAGTCACCAATGAGATTAGAAAAACTGAAATAGGTTGGAAACGCAATAAGTGGAAAACAGCTGAGAGACTGAAGCCATTTGGCCAATTGATGTGGTACGGAACCTAACGTAGACAAAATTATGTACTTAGAGTAAGCCGTACATAACTGGATGTTCGGAGCCTACAGGTCAAATACGAGCAACGCCATCTTGAAAATGCAATTGATCTTGTATACAGAGAGTATCCGTCTCTGTATACTCCCCTCTATTTTGCTAGTAACGTCAGAGGAAATTGCAGGACAATTTTCCGAAATTTCAAGGAATCATGAAAAATGTTCCATTTCATGAATATATTCCTGACTATTCAGAATAACCAGAGACTTTATCAGGCTGAGTGATATAAATATTACTTCTGGTTTTTAAC
>CAHIKZ030005202.1:1397500-1415000 GCA_903632075.3 Acanthosepion pharaonis | reverse complement strand
AAGAAAAAAAAGCGAGTAACTAAGATAAAACGTAGAGCAAAGGAATAAAATAAATGCTAAAGAGCCTGGAACTTCCTATATATATATATATGTATATAAATAAAAAGAAAGAACAGTAAGATATATATCCGGTGTTCTTATAGATATTTTTATTTTTACAAAATAGTGCTCGATGTAAATTTACAGAGCATTAATATTATTTAGCTGTGTATTTAAAACCCAGTAATTTTAAAAGTTACTCCAAAATTCGCTTGAGGATGAAATTGAACTAATGTCTTAAATTTAATTACAAAATTAAATTCGGGGCTTTTAGCTTCCATTTTTGAAACATGGTTAGAACTGTGTAGCGGAAAAAAACATATTTTAAATCAATTAATTTATAATATATATATATATATATATATATATATATATATACGTCTTCAACATTTTATATATATATTCAACATTCAAATATATTCGAATATTCAGACCGGTAAATATAATTAATATTGTTTAATTAAAGACAGAGCATTTACTTAAATAAATTGTATCCATAAAAATAAAGTATAAACAGAAAATATATTAAATAATTTTCGGATTTAATCCAATTCATTATATATTGTCAATGTTTACGTTAATATACGTTTTCGTGAGCAGATATGTTTGCTCGAGAAAAATCGTTGAATATTGTATGTTTATAAACAGTAATCTAGATTTTTCTAACCAGACGTAGCTAAATGGTATAGCACGTCAGATCAAATGACGGTTTCCGTATAGGAATACAGGTTCGATTTCGGTCTGAGAACGCATATTTTTTTACGAAATTTCTTGAACATTCATGTTGGTAAATCTAATTAATACTTTTTAATTAAAAACAGAGCATTCACTCAAAACAATATATATATATATATATATATATATAGAGAGAGAGAGTTTTTGCCTTACCAATTGCACCCCTGTTGATGATCTCAGAAAGAGATGGAAAGTACTTGGGAAATAAAAGTGATTCTCACTGTTACAGTTCATTTTTTTGCCTCAGTTAATTTTAATATACGGAAAAATATTCGTGAATTTGAAAAGATTATGATCAAAATAAGCAAGCATAACATTGATAACGTATTCAATCAGATATGTCTAAAAGAGAATTTGCTGCCTAAATACACACACACACACACACACACACACACACACACACACACACACACATATCGAGAAAGAGAGCAAAACGAAAGAAGAATAATATATATATATGACGATATATAATTTTGTATAATTTTATATATCAACAAAGAGTGTTTAGAAAAATATGAAAAATTGAAAAAAAAAAAGTTTTTGTGACGCTTTTCATCCGTTAGGATTTTAATCGGATATGTTGCCACGTCTACACATGAGCACAAAACGAGAGACGCTGGTAGTTTCAAAATTTTTGAAAGAATATTTTTAAGAATATGTGTATGTATGTGTGTGTGCATGTGTATGTATATGTGTACATATGCGTATACTAATTCCTTATGATAAGCCACTATTTATATATGGAGAGGGAAATATACGTATGCGTACGCATGCTGACAAAAACACAAAAAAAATGGAAATAGATCTAAGAACACACAGGGGTCATTAAAAGATAAGAATATAAATATCTTCCTCATCCTTTCTCGGACCAATCTTAATTGTTTTATTACCTTCACGCAGAAGTTTTTCACTGCCAGTTCTAGGAAGACATTTCGGTCACTAACACACAAAAAAAGAGAATGTCTAATATCGAGAATGTTTAACATCGAAAAAAATAAGCAAAATTATTTCCTTTTAATAATATGTGGAAATATCCATTCTTTGCCTGATGAAGGGCGAGGCCGGAAACGCGTGTAGCTAAATTATGGAGAATAAAACATAATATATATTTTTTTAAATCCACAGTACAAACAAAAACGACTGCTGTTTCTCTCTTCTTTTTATTATACACACTTTTCTCTCGCTGAAACTACTATAACCTGTTCCCTATATATATATATATATATATATATATATATGAAGAAAAATACAGAAAAAACAAACAAACAAAAATCTTAATATGCAATTATGCTGTATTAATGTTAATATAAAGTCGACGTCGGACGTTTCGGTCTATTTAAGACCATCTTCATGGACATTTTCATTTAAACATAATTAACATTAGAACATATAAAATTTAACACAAAAGACAATGGACATAAGAGCACAACTAATCCAAACAGATAACTGAAATTTTTATATAAGATTTTTTTTGTTTGTTTTTTCTGTATTTTTCTTCATACTGTCGGATCTATATCCATATATTTGCTTACATACATATATATATATATATATATATATATATATATATATATATATATATATATATACACTGGCTCTCACATTGTTTTCGACGTATGAAGGTAGAGCAACTCAGTTCTTAGGATCGAACATCCTTATCATCCGCATGTACGATTTCATTATTGTGGTGAAAGCATGTGCCGGACCAAGCGCACTTTTTGGACGGACCGAATACAGAGGACTGCTGCACATAGTGTGCAACAATGTCTCAAACGACCCTCCTCGGGTTTTAAATTCAAAATTGTCCTTCAATTAGACTGGCTGCCAACCAAGGCTATAGGAGAAAAGAGAGTCATATTTGCATTTAGGTGAATGTAACAAACCCAACAGGAATTCGAACTCGGCTCTCCGATTTCTCAGTTCGAGCCGCAATCCATTGAATGTGTGTATGTGTGCATGTACATGTGTGTGTATCTGGGTGAGTGGCCGAGTAATTAGAACGTTCGCTTTCTGACCATGAGACACGGATTCGAATCTCACCATAGTCCATTTGGCGACTTCCTAATATTGTCGGACTGGATCGGTCGATCTCAGCGTTGGAAAGGGCTTGAAAACAATATCACGGGTTGACCCAAGCTTTATGAGTGCAATTGGGTAGACATATCTCCCGTGGGCCGTCGATAGCTGTGCTAGCACGAAGTCATCGAGAGCTTGAGTGTTCAAATTGTTGATCACACTAGATAACACGCTTTCTCCCAGAAGCTGTGACTAAGGTCTGCTCAGCATAGTTGCAGTATAAACCACAGATAGGCTCTGTGGGTGTTGAGCAAACACAAATCTGCCTGAGTGATCGTCTGCAATAGGGATTGGCTAGCCGCCTTAGTAGACGGGTATCCTCGAATACAAGTGTTACAAGTAAAGAAAAAGTAAAGAACAGCGAGAGATTTTGCCTGTAAAATAATATACATTGCTGCATCCAAGGAAATTCCACGGCAGTTAGCAATCAATTTGCCCGTCTTCTCGCATATATATATATATATATATATATATATCTGTAATTACTGACGGAATGAAGTGATTACATTCAAATTAAATATGAATTCACATATGAAAATAACGGATAAAATTAATAAAAATAAATTAGTTGTGGAAGACAGGAAGAAAGAGGAGAGAAATACCAAGAAAAAAAGAAAAAGTGTTCAGATATTGAGAAAGAAAAAGAGGGGAAAATATTAAGAAAGAAAGAAAGAATAGTAAAGGCAAAAAGAAAGGAATAAAAAAGTGTGGGAAAATATCATGAGAGAAAGAAAGAGTAAGAAAATATTGAGAAAGAAAGAAAAAGTGAGAAAATATTGAGAAAGAAAGAAAGAGTAAGAAAATACTGAGAAAGAAAGAGTAAACAAATATTGAGAAAGAAAAAAATATCGAGAAAGAAAGAAAATATTGAGAAAGAAAGAAAAAGAAAATATTGAGAAAGAAAGAAAAAGAAAATATTGAGAAAGAAAGAAAGAGTGAACAAATATTGAGAAAGAAAGAAAATATTGAGAAAGAGTGAGAAAATATTGAGAAAGAAAGAAAGAAAATATTGAGAAAGAAAGAAAATATTGAGAAAGAAAGAGTGAGAAAATATTGAGAAAGAAAGAAAGAAAATATTGAGAAAGAAAGAAAATATTGAGAAAGAAAGAGTGAGAAAATATTGAGAAAGAAAGAAAGAATGAGAAAATATTGGGTGAGAAATAAAGTAAAAAGAAAGAAAGAAAGGGGGAGAGACAAAGAAAAAGTGAAAATATACTGAGAAAGAAAGAAAGAAAGAGTAAGAAAATATCGGGAAAAAAGAAAGAGTGACAAAATATTGGAAAAGAAAGAAAGAGAAAAGAAAAAAGAAAGAGGGAGAAAATATTGAGAAAGAAAGAATGAGAAAATATCGAGAAACATAGAAAGAGTGATAAAATATTGAGAAAGAAAGACAGAAAATATTGGGTGAGAAAGAAAGAGAGAGTGAGAAAATATTGAGAAAGAAAGAAAGGAGAAAATATTGAGAAAGAAAGAGTGGAAAACATGAAAGAAGGAAAGAAAGAAAGAGTGAAGAAGTATCAAGAAAGAAAAAAGAGAGTAAGGACAAAGAAAGGCGGAAATAGAAAGAAAGAAAGAAAGAAAGAGGGAGAAAATATTGAGAAAGAAAGACAGAAAATATTGGGTGAGAAAGAAAGAGAGAGTGAGAAAATATTGAGAAAGAAAGAAAGGAGAAAATATTGAGAAAGAAAGAGTGGAAAACATGAAAGAAGGAAAGAAAGAAAGAGTGAAGAAGTATCAAGAAAGAAAAAAGAGAGTAAGGACAAAGAAAGGCGGAAATAGAAAGAAAGAAAGAAAGAAAGAAAGAAAGAGGGAGAAAATATTGAGAAAGAAAGAAAGAAAATATTGGAGAAAGAGAAAGAAAGAAAGGAGAAAATATTGAGAAAAAATTGAAAACATGAAAGAAAAAGAAAGAAAGAGAAAATATTGAGAAAGAAAAAGAGAGTAAGGAAAACAAATAGAAAGAAGGAAAGAAAGAAAGAGGAAGAAATATCAAGAAAGAAAAAGAAAATATTGGGGACAAAGAAAGGAGGAAAAATATTGAAAAGAAAGGAAAAAAGAAAAGAAAAAAGAAAAAACATGAAAGAAAAAAAGAAAGAAAGAGTGAAAATATTGAGAAAGAAAAAAGAAAAGAAAAGAAAATAAATAGAAAAAAAAAGAAAGAAAGAAAACAAGATGAAAAAATTGAGAAAGAAAAGAAAGAAAGAAAATATTAAGAAAGAAAAAAAGGAGTAAGAAAACAAAATGAAAGAAGGAAACAAAGAAAGAAAAAAGAAAAGAAAGAAAGAAAGAAAGAAAGAAAAAAAAAAGAAAGAAAGAAAAAGAAAGAAAGAAAGAAAGAAAGAAATGGGGAAGATTAAGATATAGGATCATTGAGACATTTTGGCAACAGGCACTTCCGGTGGTGTCGATTGAATAACGGTTATCGAGTTCTGCACAGTTTGAAAACATTAAGATCATAGATACAAAGAAACATAATAATATTATAATTATATAATTATTATAATCTTCATCGTCATCAACCGCCATAAATCAGAATAGCATTAGACTGAAGATGAGTTTAAATTCCAACTGAGGCCAAATAAACTTGAAATGAAATCCACTCTTTTCCCACTCACTCCACCGAGCTAGGAATTAATAACAGGACAGGCTAGCTTTGGTTGTTAACCCGTCTAGGAGAAGAACAACTCTGAATCCCAAACTGGTTGGGCGTCGAGCAAGCAAATCCACCTGGTAAAAACTACTTGCTACAGAATCCACAACAGCAAAACTTCGCGTAGTGAGGTTATGGCACTTTATTCCAACAAGGGAGGTCTACAGGATTAACAACAACAGCAATACACACACACACACACACACACACACACACACACACACACACACACACACACATACACACATAGACATATATATATATATATATATATATATATATATATATCTGTGTGTGTGTGTGTTATATATCTTACCTATGAACACTAATGGGGTATGCCCCAATTTTCATAAATACGCTGGACACTATTGTAAGTGCGGCTAATATGCTGTCTAAGCGGGCAGCGTGAGCGGTAAGCATGGGAAGTTCTTGCCGAAGGGTAGCGTCTCGTCCGGGGAGGTAGACAGATACCCAATTCGTATGCGGGGTCTACGGGCAAATTTTGCCTGGGCCCACGGGCTCGGATTTCCCTACATTAAATTTGACCTTGTGCCGCGTCCAACCTCTTGGACAGGCAGTTAAATATCGTAATATGCTGTCTTTATATAAAATGATAGATAACACATCACAATTCAACACTTTGTTCTTTTGATATTTTCCCATTTCTCAGCCCTTTGCTTTGGATTGCTATTTTCAAACGTCTTACACGTTCGTATATCAATGTCGCAGTTTCCATTCTCCGTTAAAACACTTAGCAGATATTTAAACTGTTGTATTTGTTTGGTTTTTGGCGTCTCTAGTTTGTAGTTTGCATAACAATTAATAGCCTTCCATACCCCTCCCCCAAATAAAATAAATTATTTGCTTGCCCGATCCAGTAATCCCCTGTCAGTATTGAAGCAGCCTTATATCGTCTTAGTAAGCAAACGTCTTGTACAGATGGGGAACAAAGTGGAATTTGAAGAAGTTTATGCAGGTGTTATTCAAGATTTATTGCAAGTGGTTTACCTACTTCATGCCGCTGGCGAGTATTGTATTTTGTTGATGTTATAAAGATTAAGCATTTCATTTCCAACTCCATTTTGGTTATCCCTCATTCAGTAACCCTTCCTAGGTTACCATAGTTTTTCATATTTATTCAAGAATAGACTTTCATAAGGCATGTTTAAAAAGAACATTTCTTGCCAAAATATGCTTTTTTTTAATATGTGATTTTTTTTTGTTATATACAGTACATATGAACACTAATGGTTATGTCCCAATCACCATAAATGCGTTGGAAACTATTGTAAGTGGGGGTAATATGATGTCCATGTAGCAGTGGTTTACCTATTTCACGCCGCTGGCGAGTATTGTATTTTGTTGATCTTATAAAGATTACCATTTCATTTCCAACCTCCGTTTTGGATATTCCTCATTCAGTAATCCTTTCTAGGTTAAACAATATATATAAGAGACAATTTGGAAAATTCCAATATGACGTGTTTGTCGATGTTCCGGCATTATGATTAGCGAGACAAAACTTGGTTTAACAGGTAAACACTTGATTTTTTTTTACTAAAGTATTAAGAAACAAGAAAAATTGGTATAGCGAAAGATGCTTACCAAAATCTAAGCAAAGTATTAAGAAACAGGAAAAAATCGCTAGAAACAAAGAAAGGAATACTGGACTGTTATTTCATATAGGTCGTCTTATAAGGCATATTTTTTTTTTGAAACGCTGGGATTCAAATTCGCCCCAAATACGATCTGACATTTTATCCTAAATTATTATAGCGATGTAAAACATCTGATTCGAAAACTGAAAAAATACAAAAAAAAAAAAAAAAAAGAAATAGACATACCATGTCAGTTGAATTTAACAAAACTTCTTAAGATAAATTCATTCTACCAACTCCTGTCTCAATAGTAAGTCTGATCGGATCACTCAGGTCAGATTGGCGGCTAATCTAAAAAATGACCTAAAATCTGTTGTTAACTGGGGCAAATAATGGCTTGCTACTCTTAACACCTCCAAAACGAAACTGCTCCCAATTAATCGTCTGAGAGACCCCTTTTTACCTCCCAACAGCATGGATGATGCTAACCTTCAAGATAGTAACTCGTTACACGTTCCCGTTTTCCGTTGGCATGGAGCGAAAACATTATATTGAATCAATTGCTAGTTTTACTGGTAGGAAAGTTTTTCACTGTTTCGTGTTAGACAATTTTCTTTCTTGAACCTGTCATATATTTATAACTCTAGCATTTGTCCATACTTTGAATATTGCTGCCACATATTGTCTGGTGCTCCTGCTATATATTTAGTCGGGAATGGGAGGTGAAAATAGATCAACATTTCTTTTTTTAAACTATATTCACTCAATGCATAGTCCAAGAGCCACTCAAAGTAGAGGGCTACTGAAGTAGGTTGTTGTATTGACGTAAGAGGATGAGGTACGAAGTGCAGATCATTAAAATATGTAGGATAGATAACGACTGACTATAGATTTGAAAAGGTTAAGATTGTAATGATCGGAGAGTATCCCCTCGGGAGTCTGCTTCACAAAGTAACAATTCTTGGGAAAAGCTGTCAGATTGGAACTTCTTGTTTACTAACGGAATACGACGTGAATGAAAATGATTCCTCTCAGTGTACGTAGGATGGCGAAGAGAGGGGGGAGAGATAGAGAAGTGAAGAAAAAGAGAAGATGGTTAGAGTGAGAAAATAGTGAATGAGCGAGAAAGTGAAGAGAGACGGGGAAATATTGAAAAAAATGAAGGTGAAAAGAAAGAAAGAAAGAAAGGAAGAAAGGAAGTAGGAAAGGCAAAAAGAGAAGAAAAGGGAAATAGCAAGAGAGAGACAGAGAGAAAGAGAGAGAGAGAGAGAGAGAGAGAGAAGAAGAAGAAGAAGAAGAAACGGAGAAATAGAAAAAGAAAATGTGTGAAAGAGAATGAGGAAAGACAGAGAGAGAGAGAGAGAGATAAAGACAGAGAAAAAGAGAAGGAAAAAGAGAGAGACAATGAAACAAAGAGAGAAAAATGAGTGTGAAAAAGAAACAGTAAAGGGGAGGCACGGTAATGGATAACGGTACGGACTGAGGAATCAGGGATCCGAGTTCGAATTCCAATCGAATCCATTGCATTCATTTACGTACTAATACCCCTGGGAAAGGTATTAATCCTCTTCTCCCTAAGCTATGGGTAAATAGTAGGACAGGCCGGATTCTATAGCCTTGGATGGCAACTAGTCTACCGCAGAAAGAAATGGCAACATACTGCAGGAAAAAAATCTGCCTCGTTAGTCATGTATCGAAAGATACATGATCGCCTAAGCGTGTATCACGCATGGCGCATGACTGACGGAAAGGAGAGACTAGCTCTACCCGACAAAAAAAAAAAAAAAAAAAAGAAGGAAATGAGAAACAAAAAATAATTATAAGATTAAAGTGTTTATATTAATTTATCGACACTAGGCAATTCTGAGAGAATTGGAAATCCTACCGGGATTCAGCATTGGCGGTCACAATTTTACCAACTGGTATGTCGTCAAAACAACCCTTTGTTGCCACTCTTATGACGACAGCGTATAATTGATCGATACCTCGTCAATGTCAATGTAGTAGGACACTTTGTAATCGCAGATACCAATTAAAATACGCCGTTGAACAATACTAGTGTCAGGCGTCTAAAGATAATACTTGTACTAATAGTACTTCGTACAGCGAGAAGAGAATAGCGATCGGAATAGTACACAGCATAGAGGAGAAATACTAAACACCTCATACGTAGGTTTCTCCATTAGGTCAGATAAAAAAGCAGCATATCACGTTGAATAAAGGTCCATAAATCAACGGAAACAACATTTTGTCTCAATATGTTTATGTTGTTATGAAGAGGAAAGACCAAAGTATTTTTTAAATATTTTTTGAAATTTTTTACTCCTTTCTAGCACGTAGAAAATTTTGCTTAAAAATTTTGTTTTTTTTACGACAGCGCGAGAGGAGTAAAAAAAAGTTTTGTTTTATTTTGCGCTTTTCCCGAGGAAAACACACGTTAATTTAGGAAATTCTTGCAAAAATCAAATAATTGTCGGATTTTAAAGAAACTTTCAGGACTTATTCAGAAATGAATGAAATTATTTTTGAAATTTTTTTTTAGAAAATCTTGTTAAAAAGAGATTTTTTTTTTAACATGTTTCCACCCACTTACATATTTTCATGAAATTTCGAGAAATTAAATCTTTATGCGCGGGATTTGTTTTATTAGTTATAAACAGGACTCTTTGTAGAAAGTAAATCACCAGTTTTTTTTTTTTGTAAAACAGTACCTGGTTTCATAGAAAATCTGCTTTGAATTGTAAAAAAAAAAATGTAAAAAAGTATGACATTAATTAATTAGAAAAGCTTTCACCTGTTTTTGTAAATACGTTATACTAAGGACATTATTTTGTGAAGAAATAAAATTTTTTCGATGAATAACGTATTTTTTACAATTTTTTTTCCCCATTTTTAAAATATTTTTCATTAACTTCTTAATACAGTGTAATCCGGATATAAGAGAGTTGTCGGGACCGGAGAAGTCTCTTATATCCGGGTTTCTCTTATATCCGGGTTTGGTCTATTTTATATACATTAACACAGGCTCTAATTTGGGACTAGAGAAAATCTTTCTTATATCCGGGTTTCTCTTATATCCGGGTCTCTTATATCCGGGATACACTGTACTTCAAAAATCGTTTAAAATTCTTTATTGCTTTCAAGCACGTGATGTATAAGTCATACGTCACGCGACTTCCTCTATATAAGCGTTTCCGCTATGGTCACGTGATCTACCCAATGAATAATGAGATCGCATTTATTTGTTTACTTGCGATCTAGGTTCAACCACAAGTGTCAGCAGTGATAGTTTATTCTTATAACACCAACACAAGATACGCAGACCCAGTACTGACAGCAGACGCGAAAAATAAAGTACAAAACCTCCTACAGAAGGTAGCAAAGGAGAGCGAGAAGAAAGGACTAACCATAAGCTACAAGAAGACAGAATTCATGGTCATCAGTAAAAAGATGACCCCGAAATGCGATTTACAAGTCGGAGACACTAGAATCAAGCAGGCGCGGAAGTTTAAATACCTGGGAAGTGTTTTGACAGAGGACGGTAAGTGCGACGCTGAGATACGAAGACGTATTAGGATGGCCAAAGACGCATTCTAAAAGCTAGGCAGAGTATTACAAGACAGGAGCATTTCTTTGGTAACAAAGTACTGATCTGTTACTTCGTCTGTGCTCCTATACGGCAGCGAATGTTGGACGGTCTCCTCAAAGATGAAGAAGAGACTTTAGGCAATGAAGATATGGTTCTACAGAAGGATGCTAAGGATATCATGGACCGAGCGTGTGAGCAACGATGACTTCTTGGAGAGGATGCAAACAAGGAGGAAGCTTATACTTAACACCAGGAAGAGCAGGTGGCATTTCTGGGACATATAATGAGAAAGTAAGGCTTGGAGAATCTGATACTCATAGGTTGAATAGAGGGGAAAAGAAACAGGGGACATCATGATCATCTTGCGGCCTCAGCCGAGATTGAACTCACTAATACTTTGATTGGTGTAGTTCATAATCTTGTCAAATAACTGAATTCTTGATGCTTCGCTAGGGCTATCAAGGGTGTTTTTTTTATCGTGACACCATCACTAAATGGATTGCCAACCAAGGCTCAGAGAGACTCCATTCACCCTCATCTAAGAGCAGGTTTTTAAATCAGAGTTTTCCTTCTCCTAGACCTAATTGCCATCCAAGGCTATAGAACCCAGTCTGTCCTGCTATTTACCCATAGCTGGAGGGAGAAGAAAGAGGATTCACACCTTTCCCAAGGGTATTAGCACGTAAGTGAATGTAATGGATCCGACTGGAATTCGAACTCGGCTCTCCGATTCCTCAATCCAAGCCGCTATCCATTACTCCACCGTGACATACCTGGCAGGCTTAAGTAAGTGGATGACGGAACGTGGTCTGGGGGAGATGGCAGAGGAACGAAACGTTCTAAAAGGACATGGCATATAAAAAGAAAAGAATGCATGGGAGGCTATAATGGAAATAAAACGAGAAAGCTAGCAAAAAGGTAGTTTAAAAAATTCTATAAAATAATAGCGGAAATCATAAAAAAAACCCACGCAAGTAACAACTGCTTAAGTGATAACAAATAAATTGTATAAAAATAACGCATTTATTAATATACGTTAAAATAAGCCTGTACAAATGGCAATAAATAAATGAATTAAAAACGCTATTAACGAAAGAGAAGCGGGGAGCCAATGAAATCCATTTTCTAAGACATCTTCTTTCTATCTGCCTTTTCTCCCCCTTTTTTTCCTTTTCCGCTCCGCCGTTGTCATCAGTGTCTTTGCACAATCGTCGTAGTGACGTCATCAGTTACGTCACAAGGACATGTCTGTTCTCGCCCACAGCTATTCGTTGACAGAATGTGGCCATTCTTAGCGCCGAATGGTTATCAGGTCCACCACAGATGGCCGCCCTGACAAACGTTACCAGTGATCCCACCACCACGTCACCGACATATACGCAACTGCTGCTAACTGCAGATAAAGCCAAAAAAAAAAAAAAATGGCTGGACAGCAGAGAGAGCCAAGTCATACGGTTACTTGCGAAGATTTCTCAATGCTAGATGGATGACCGACTCTAAACAACTCTCTCGTATAAATGATATATATATATATATGTGTGTGTGTGTGTGTGTGTCGGCGCGGTGTTTAGTAGAAAGTGCTCAATATCCGTGATAGAGCTAATATATGCTGTTTTTGCGATCTTCCGACAAACTGCTTTTTTTTTTTTTTTCAAAAGTGGGTCTATTTATGATTTATTTGTGTTTGATAATTTGTGTGTGGTGAATGGGATTTTTTTTTTTTTGACTTGGCTTCTCGACTTCAGACATTTTCTCACAGACGTAATGTACATTTTCTCTATCTTTCCCACTAATATTTTCATGGCTACTGCTCTAACGAGTTTTTTTCCCCTGGTGTCCCGACTACATGAATTTAAGTGTTCTACTAGATTGGCATTTAGGTCCCATCTATTTATTCCGTCCTGGGTATGACTATAAACTACATCCGCGTCCTGGGTAAGACGTTAAACTACGTCAAGCATCAACGCCTCTGATCAGGAGGTGTTGAGGAGCGTGGAACCACCACTTAATTGCAGGTATTCCCGGGTCCACCCTGAGGTGGTAGCACTTGTTAGGGTCCCAGCTATGGGTAAATAGTTAACACTGAAACTGAGATAAAAAGCATTATAAAAGTGTAAAAATAAGTTTTAATACCAAAAATACTTTGTAAAAATTATTACCAAAAATAATTTTTTGAAGAAAAAAAACTATTACCAGCAATATATTTTTGAAAAAAAAAAATATTACCAGTAATATGTTTTGAAAGAAAAAATATTACCAGCAATATATGTTTTAAAATAATATTACCAGCGATACATTTTTGAAAAAAAAATATTACCAGAAAGAGATTTTTGACAAAACAAAATATTACCAGGAAAAAAAAGTTGTCAGCATTAAATAACCTAATGAGGTTGATATACCGTAAAACACAACAAACCAAACCAAACCCACCCATTTATTGTTGAAATAGTTAAATGTAACTGTCGCTTCTACTCTAACAGTTTCTTTCTTCATACTTCCCGACATTGAAACTACCTTCCTCTTACTTGCTTCCCTGATAAATACAATCTTCAAAAATTGAAATCCAACGTCAATCGCCATCTCCTGTTGCGTCGATCCCTGTCTTTTTTCCTTTCCCCAGTCCCTCTTACACACAATCTTTTCTCTCAATTTCGTTCTCCGTAACCCCCTGCATTAGGATTGGTACGGAATAAATTCCAATAACCAACAAATACTATTTTT
The DNA here is from genome assembly GCA_903632075.3 of Acanthosepion pharaonis. Classification (NCBI taxonomy): domain Eukaryota; kingdom Metazoa; phylum Mollusca; class Cephalopoda; order Sepiida; family Sepiidae; genus Acanthosepion; species Acanthosepion pharaonis. Next base: position 1,401,592 of record CAHIKZ030005202.1, on the reverse strand, counting down.
AAAAGAGTGCTCAATACAGCGTAGAGCAAATATAATTATTTATTCGAAAATTATAAGATTAATATGTTATAAAATCACAACACCATCACTTGATAAGACACCAGAAATGTTGAAACAAAATGCCTATTTTTGTAGTGATTTTATAAAATATTTATGTTATAGTTTTCGAATAAATAATTATATATATATATATATATATATATATATATATATATATATATATATATAATAAATTATAAAAGAGTATTAACGACATTTACCGTTCTGTTGACGCATATTTTCTATGAAAATTTCTCGGATATTCAGGCCGGTAAATGTTGTTAATACTGTTTATTATAAACAAACATTTACTTAAGTATTTGTATCTCTAAAAAGAACGTATAAATATAAAAATGTCTTAATATATATATATATATATATATATATATATATGTGTGTGTGTGTGTGTGTGTGTGTGTGTGTGTGTGTGTGTGTGTGTGTGTGTGTGTGTGTGAAAATATATAGAAAATAGTAAAGAAATCGTTAGGTAAATAATCCAAAGTTCTTTAGTATTTTTATTTAAAAAAAAAAACAATGCTTGATACAAAAGTAGAGCCTAAATATAATTATTTATTTAAAAATATGATTCCTTCGCTACATAAGAGTTGTCGTGTTTCAAAACAAGAGCCGAAAACTTCAATATAATTATTTGAATTAAATTGAATTAAAGTACCAAGCTCTGTTCCATCTTCAAGCGAGATTTTTTGGAATAACTAATTCTTGAAATTTACGATTTTTTATAAGCATATTCATTATTAAAATTAAAATTACTATGGTAACAGCTAGAGCAATTATTTAAAAAAGGGCCGTAAGGGTTAATAATTTGTATCAATATCTCAGTTACATTCAAAGAGGTCAAGTCAGGGTAAGGTTGACGAGTCTAAATTTAAAGCGGAAGATTACATCGTCTAGCGTGGTTAACGGTTAAGTGTCTATGGAGATTTATTTATTTTTTATTTTATTTTCTTTCCTGAAAGGGTTTTGCGTATATAAAACTGTCATAATTAACATTTGTTTTGTTGACGACTTCATAAAGGTTTTTATTATTATTATTATTATGGGGTAGGGCTTTTAAACTTTTATTTATACTATGGAGTTTAAAATTTGTATTTATTATTTAATTGTTTGTTTGTTTTTTATGCTAATTATTCAATGCGAAAATTTGATGATGTCAGCAAAAAACCGTTAACTCATGTCTATTGTTTAATACATTTTCATTATTTCGAAACTTGATAATGTGTAGTTTTTCATGTAGGCATAAAGGGCATGGGTCATCCCAAGTTTTACGGGCTGTACAGAAATGACGGGCTCATAGTAGTTCCACTAATTTTAAAATAGAGAAAATTAGAAAAATCATATAGAGAATTTAGAAAACTCAATTTAAAAACAACAGTCTGTAAAAAATTAAAAAGGGTAAACTACCTCGACGTAACTCTGGATTTAATAAACAACATATACCTACCTTATAGAAAACCTAACACTAACCCCTTGTATGTACACCCTAAGTCAAACCACCCTTCATCCATAATTAAGCATATACCTTCATCAATAGAGAAAAGAATCAGCATTAACTCCGCTAATTAAGAAATATTCCAACAACACAGTAATTTTTATAACGCGGCACTAAAAAATAGTGGATCCAAAAATGCTAACATCAATTATAGAAACAATTATACTAACCAGAAGCAAAACAGGAAAAGAAAAATCATTTGGTATACCCCTTCGTTCAACCAAATGGTTAGTATTAAGCTAGGACAGAAATTCCTAGCTTTAATTGAAAAACACTTTCCTACCAATAGTAGACTTAGTAAAATATTTAATAAAAACATCCTAAAATTAAGTTACAGCTGCACTGAAAATCTAGAAACTATAATAAAAAAACATACATATTTTTCAGCATTAACTCCGCTAACAAAGAAATTTTCCAACAACTTTTATAACGCTGCCGTAAAAAATAGTGATCCAAAAATGCTAACATCAATTGTAGAAACAATTGCACTAACCAGAAGAAAAACAGGAAAAGAAAAATCATTTAATATACGCCTCCGTTCAACCAAATGGTTAGTATTAAGCTAGGACAAAAATTCCTAGCTTTAATTGAAAAACACTTTCCTACAAATAGCAGACTTAGTAAAATCTTTAATAAAAACACCCTAAAATTAAGTTACAGTTGCACTGAAAACCTTGTTAACCGAACGCTCCTCTGTGGCCCAATCGGTTAAAGGCACGTTAGGCTATATGACGGTTCCGTATAGGATACAGGTTCGATTCCTGTCGGAGAACGCATATTTTCTATGAAAATTTCTCGGACATTCAGGCCGGTAAATGTTATTAATACTGTTTGTTATAAACAGAGCATTTACTTAAATATTTGTATCTATAAAAAGAATGTATAAACATAAAAATGTCTTTATATATATATATATATATATATATATATATATATATATATATATATCACTTCAAACGACAATTTTAGTGGTTACCCATATTTGAGTAAACGTCCCGTTTATTTTAAACGGTATTTAATATCCTCTACCGGCTTGGATATTCTAGACATTCCATTAAAGAAAATCCTCACCCTGACAGGATACGAACCTGCACTTACACTCCTTTCCTTGTTTTTATCTCTTATTTCCTGTTTATGGATCGGGCTTCCGGTCCTTTCTAAAGATTTCTCATACTCTTTCATTCCGTGTAACCTTATGCATTTTAGTGACATCACAGCCTTACATGGGGTGATAGGATTAATATATATATATATTTAGAAAGTCTTGTTATATATTTCTAAATGTATATATTTATATCTTTTCCTCAGTCAATGTCGTCTTCGATAGCTAGGTCGCAAACATATATCGAATGAATGACGGTCGTTGGCTAAAATAGACCATGTACGTTGAGCTGACCACAGGTCACCACTCAGCATGTACTACGATACAAGTACGTCTGCAAGAGGCACCTGGAACATCATGCATCAACTGTGGTGGTTGGAATTGTCGAGCAGACGATCGCAGCGTCTGACGCCATACTGTTCGAGTGGTAGTCATGCAGAAGTCAATGCAGGAAGCAGATAAATAAACAGTAACCTATTTATATTTGTATGTATTTTTTAAACATGATTTGAAGAAGACAGATATAATGTCGAAATATCATTAAACATTGTTAAAGATTGTGTTTCTCTTCCTTTTTTTCTTAAATCGCGCTCATCTGTAAGTGTAGTAGTAGTAATAATAATAAGAAGATGAAGAAGAAGTTGTTTTTTCCCACTAGACAAGAGAAAAACTATACGACATTGAAGAAGAAGAAGAAGTCCCCCGACTGGACAAGAGAACAAGTATGCAACATTGGTTTTTTCATTTGTCGAAGAGTTATAGGAAGCCATAATGTTAAAAATTCAAAATTAGTTGTGGTATTTAATGAATATTAGGCGATTTTTGTTGTTTATTATGGTATTATATATATATATATATATATATATATATATATATATATATATATATATATATATCATCTAATATTATCTATAAAACTAAAACGACCAATAACATATCTCAAAAAGAAAAAGAAAGGCCATGCTGACGGTTGAGGACAACCGGAAGTACTCGGTAGAAAGATATCGACTCGGATCCTACTTTAACAACCTGGATCAAAACATTAAGAAAATGTTGAGGAAGAAAGAAAAAACTGAGAAAAAGATCATCAAGCGGAAGAATTCCGTAGTCTTAATAACACATGACAATATATATATATATATATATATATATATATATATATAGATTAAAATACTTATATTCCATTGTTATAATTTTATTACATTGGAATCGTAATCAAAAATTCATATTGCAATCAAAAACGTTTGCGGTTTCTCTCTTCAATGTTAAATGATATTTCGACATTATATCTGTCTTCTTCAAATCATGTTTAAAAATACATACAAATATAAATAGGTTTCTGTTTATCTATCTTTTTGAATTTGAAGGTCTGATGAATTGAATCGTGATTACGATTCCAATGAAATAAATTATAACCATGGAATATTAGTGTTTGAGCCTT